>JAEIGD010000264.1:0-75157 GCA_018903425.1 Zaprionus nigranus | reverse complement strand
ATATCAAGTTGCAGAACTACTTTAAGCCTTTCTTTTCCAATTTGTATGTAATTGTTCGCCATTGATTTTACTGTTTGCAAGTGGGCGGAAATATAATCACTCACTACACTGCATTGTGGCGATTGTTCCCAACATAAGAAAAGTACTTAACGCATTTGGTCAATTTCAGTTCTCCCCAGTTAGATGCGGCTTAGAATATTTCATAATTATTGACGTAATTTGGTCAAAACTTATTGATCTTTTAGTTTTGATTCTCGCGGATTATTAGCATATTTTTATATTTAGCATATATTTTAAACGTCAACCTTCCTTATAAGACTAGTTTATGGGGCTCTGTCTTCATTTGCTTGTTGTATATGCTTGGAGGCTTGGGCTTTACGTTTTGCTGCATACTTTCAGGCGGAACTGTTAATGCATGCTTAGGGATCGATTTGTTCTTCTCATAGCTTGGTCAAAAGTCATACGGATTTTGCTTCTCGAATGCCATTTTGCTCTATGTCTTGTAATCTAAATTTATATGGAATTAATTTTTGTGAATTTAAAATGCAAAATATTGGGATAATTAATTAATTTGTATAAAATTCATATCTAAAAGTCAAAATATTTGTGCATCTATATAGATTTAACCTATTTAAAGCTGGATTCGATCAATACAATTAGTAAATCTGAAGTTTTTTGAGTCCAATTATCAGAAATTTCAACAGGTTACGTTGTTTTCATTCCTTACATCCGAGTAATCTTAGAGAAACAAACATGAAACAAGTGTTTATAATTTAATAAGTATATCTTTTATTACATAATTTCGTTTTCGTTTCAGTTTCGTTGTAAAGTTCTGTAAACAATTACACGGTGAAGCATGCTCGAAGACTAACTAGATGATACATTAGGACGATATCGAAACTAAAATACATATCTCAAAATGGTTAGTAGTTCCACACAGACACACATAGTCGCACACTCAGGCATACATTTACAAAGACATCACACACATACAAACCCATGCATACATAAATCGAACTTAACTACTTGCGATCCCCTAAGGATCACCAAATGATCAGACAGCGACAATGACAACAGAGAATTGCATATATCGAAAATTTGCTTATAGATCTACAATTAATATACTACATAAGACATAAACTATAGCTAGACATGCGCTCTATATACACAGTTTCACAACTAGAAGATACACTTTGAATATGGGCGTAATTCGTAATTCGTAGCTTAAAGATACATCTGCTCTTGATTTGTGTACAGATTCAGATACATTTATTTTGGATGCAACAAGTCTTTTGAATGTGAATGCTTCGATCGCGATCGGCTTGGCCAGCTCACAACTCCGTCGAATACTCCTCCGGGTTGACATTGAACTTGCGCCAGCAGATGTGATCTCCCGCTGCGGCCATTGTGGGCGGAGGTAGCTTGGCGTGTTCACATTGACCACGGAGCTGGCAGAGCGCTTGATGTGATTAGCGGACGGATGCAGACCCGGCGCAGGTGCCAGGCAGCCCGTCGAGCGGCCCAGCGGGTTACGGGACATGGCAGAGGTGCCGTTGGTGCCATTGACCTTGCCATTGCCATAGGTGATGGACTCATTGGAAGGCGAGATCTCGATGCGTGTGGCATGCGTGCCGCTGCCGCCGTCCGAGAGGCGCCTGATGTAGACCACCTCGCGATGCTTCTCCACAGTCGTCGGACCCGGTGGCAGGCGAGTTAAGGTCTGTGGCTGCGCCGTTTGACGTCACGCTGCGAATATCTGGAGCGGCTTGCCATCATTGGCCTGGAATGGCACATACTGCTGAGTGATGCCTGGAAACTTGTCCACGCTGATGTCCTCCTCGATGGCCGAGTCACCGAACATGGAGCCACTGTAGTTGGGCGAACTGTTGCCCGGCGTCGAGGACTTCCAGTGCGTCTGATGTGGAAGATGCGTCGCCTGTCCGTTGGCGCCAAACTTCTGGGCCGTTGAGTACTGTCCCTTCTTGATGGAGTGTGTGTAATCCCTTGTGCCGCGACGACGCAGTGTGAAGTCGCGACGTCCGGTGTCCTGGCAGACAGAACGCCACTGCTTCCACGAGTGGCGAGCCAGAGATCCGCTGGACCCCATTCCTGGCTGGCTTCGAAGCCTCACAGATCATGCCAAAGAAATTGTACTCCACCTGACGGAAGATCTGTATGCAAGCGATGATCATGATCACAGCCAGTGTGAAGAGAATTGGCGCCCAGCGTGGCAGGTAGCCCGTCAGCAGATCATACTGATCGTCGTCGGCACACCACCAGACCAGTATTCCCGTGAGAATCGCAGGACAGCTGCACCACAGCCACATCCAGCCACGGAAAATGGGACGTCCAATGGAGAACTCCAGATCAGTGTAGATGTTCTTGGCGCCATAGATCCATGTTATGGCAATCAGCTCAAATACCAGCGCAGTAATGACCAGTGTGCCCACCAAACGAGAGTCCAGCACACGTGCAATCAGGAACTTGGGTGCGGCAAAGGACATCACAGCCACAACCAGAGCAATCAGGCAGATCACATAGTTGGGACGACGTGGCACGAGGCGAGTCGAGGTGTAAACGGCCACAGTGATGGAGACGAGTGCCGAGAGAATGACGAGTGCGTAGATGAGCGAGGGTATGAGGTGACGCAGCAACTCACTCTCCGTCTGAGCGCCGTACTGCACACGATCGTAGATCGCAGTCAGCGGCTTGAGCTCTTCCATAATCTTATAACCATTTGAAGAGAAGTCAAACTGCACCATGAACAGCGTCACGGCGATGGCATTGATCAGCAGATTGAAGCACAGATAGACCACAGAGGTGCGCACTGCGTCGCCCTTGTACAGGAACTTGCCCGTCAGCATAGGCAATGCGCCGAAGCCGCCGTTGACCGAGAACAACACCTGCATGAGGGCATTGAACCAGATGTTGCTCTCGGCCAGCAGCGCGGAGTCAAAGCTCCACAGCTCTGGGAAGTAGTGTCGCGAGAAGGAGTTGCGTACCTCCCAGCCAGTCAGGGCACACAGCAGACACAGTCCGGCCAGACCGTACACGAAGAGACTACGGCGTAAGATTTTGCCGTTGTGGGTGCTGCAAAGATGTTGAGATTAGTCTTTGTACTCTGAACTCTCTCGAGGATTACCTACCACAACATGACCACAATCCACAGGCCAATCAGTCCGGCTGCCAGCAGACCAAAGTAGAGAGGATTGCGCCAGAAGGGCGTTAGAAATGTCTGCGCCAGGCACTCCTGTCCACTGTTGCCCGTCACCGAGTACCCGTGCTGTAAGTACACATAGAAATAGAATAAGCAAATGGCAGGTAATACTCTATAAGGAGTTACTCCTGTACTCACCTCATTCAGCTTGAGATTACCCACGCACTCACGAAAGGGTATTGTATTCGAGGCAAACATGCCTATGTAGGCCATGGCGAGCACGGCCTGCAGCGATATCCAGATGGCCGACACCCACGAGGCAAAGCGACTCATGATGCAGGCGCCTAAGAGATTAAAGATATGGAGTTAGATGAAAACATAAGTAAATTATAAGCTGTATTGATATAATCACTACAGAACCATTTGCAATTGCAATTTTCCTCTCTCGAAATGACTCCACCCTCTCTTATTTGTCAAGATTTAAATACAACCCAACGAAACTAGGCCACATATCTTTCCCAAAGACCCCCGGGTTTCCTCATCAAATTGCATGCGATTTCAATGCAAAACAATATTGCGGAATAATCCCCTTCCCCTTTCCCTTATCTTGCACCACAAAAAAGGGGCGATACAGCGAAGGCATTCCTTTGCAGCACCCAGCATTATGTGTATTATACTGAGGTCTTTTTCGAAGGTGTTGTGTCGTAATTTGCAGTTTTCGTTTTTGCTTTTTGCCATTATAGTATGTTGCTCTCATATTGCTCATATTTTTTGGATTCATTTGTTACTCTCGTCACAATTGTTGCGCTTTTGCTTTTTGGTTTATACTTTTTGCTCATTTAGAATTTGCCTTAAACGTCTCTATGGTTATTTTTGTGGACGCGCCATGGAGGGCGCCGGCAACGCGTCCCACCGGGCTGGGCCAGGCTGGATACAACAAGCTAGCACAGGTTCCGACCGGTCACACGATATGCGGGGCTCCATGTGCACCAAGGATGTTGGGTGTGCACACACTGCCTGCCTGCCCACACACTAGGAGACTGGGGGAGCAGGCAAGCCCCTCGCACACCGAACGGCCGGCCGGTTGGGTTGAGCTGCATAGCGACATATGCAGTGAGGGCAGAGAGCATTATGTTGCCGGATGTTCTATCTGCTCAAAGTTTTGTCCCTCTGACTGCATATGGGTTCCTGTAGTAGTAGCCGTTGTAGGTGTGATGTTAGTTTTATGGGCTGGGGGATTTATAATGCTGATATATAAACCCGGGCACCCAAAGAGCCCTCAAGGCCCGAGCTCCCTTTTCCAGCCGGCCTCCAGGGCCGTGATGCCGTCACTTTTAGTGGCGCGCCAGCGATATACACGAACGGGACACACACACCAATGCAGTTTTTGCAGTTTTTAATGTTTTTTTGGGCTTTTTCAGAGTTTTCTTCATTTTGTCCTGATATAACACGATGATGATCTCATTTTAACTACTAGGTCACATTTAGTTGTTGTTTGTTTTCTTCTTCTTCTTCGTCTTCTTTTTTTAGTGTATTTTTTATGTGTTTTATAAGTTTTTTTGTTTGCATTGATATTTGATTGGTCTGATAATTTGTTTTTGTCTTTGCGTTTTTTATCATTGCGTTTCGTGATTTTCTTGTTTTAGACTTTTGTTGTTTGTTTGTTTTTGTTTGTTTTATAGTTTTGTTTATATAGTTTTGCTCTTGTGCTTCTTCATGTTTTTTTGTTCATGGTTTGCAGCATTTTGCGGCAAGCGCAGCAGACTAGTTGCATCCACTTTTGTGTTTTTGGCTCCGCTTTGTAAAAGCTTCTGCGCGTTTGTCTGCTTTGCTTGCCTTCGCTCGCTTTGCGTTTGCATTTTGCTTTTGCTTCAGAGAATATGACGAAAATTTGCTAACTCCTCCTCCTTGTGTAGTTGTTTTGTTGTTCCTCTCTCTTATTTTTTTAAACGTCTGCCCTTTGACGGACACAATTTCAGAGTGAGGGTAGACGGGATGTGCCCAACCGTCGTTACTGCGGAATGCACGACCGCCCCGTGCAACATCTTGTGGCAACTGGTTTTTATGCCACACTCCCACGAACTGCAACTTGAGAATTACAAGCGGGCAAAGTGCAACCTGCTGCAGCTTTCCATAAAGCTTTATCCTGCAAGGGTTGCACATGCCACACAGCTTTCGCAAGGGTAGTTTCTGCAACCACCTGTTGCACAGAGAACGACACACAGAGAGGGAGAGCGTGCAGTTGCAACCTGTTGCTTACCTTTGAATATGGGCGAGGCACGCCATGTGTGCGCCGCCCCTTGGCCAGAAACTGGCCCACAGATATCTCGAGCAGTATCATGGGCAGCCCCACTAGGAACAACAGCACCACGTACGGCACCAGATAGGCCGATCCGTAGTGATCCAGTTCCCGTGGGAAGCGCACCACGTTCGCGTAGCTGACGTTGAGGCAGATGCAGAGAACAAGGCCACGAAATACCGAGCATTTTGTCTGCAAAGAGAAAGAGAGAGAGAGAGAAAGAGGTTAGTTGAATAATGAAATAGAGTCACTTGTCATGAGTGTCAACTGTGTCGTCGTGGCTAGCGCATCCGCCAAATCACAAACACACAGCCACCCACCAGAAAAACTCATTTCCGACACTTCCGCTTTCGTCTTCTTGTGTAATTTGTCAGTTATGCTATTTATTTTCTTCGTGTTTATTTGGTTTACGCGTACCTCGACTCGGTCATTTCGCTCGGACAGCTTCCCTGCGGGGTTCTTGTGTATGTTTATCTATCGCGTAACGAGCGGCAAAAGAAAGAAAGTCGCACCCATTATAAAGGTCTGCGAAGACCCAAAATGCCGCTACCTCTCCCGCTGCCTCTGCTTCTACCTCTGCTAGCAAAATTTACCGTGTAAGCCCATTAGATGCGGGCCAAAAAGAGCAACAACCACTAACACAGCAACAACTTTAGCTACACCTACAGCTGTATGGGAATACATATATAGTACATACTTATGTATATCTGTGTAGTACTTTCAAAAACGAAAAGCAAAATTTTTTAGCAAGCAAAGAAAGAGGCGACTGAGCACCCACAACTCTTAGATACCCTACAGCCCATTGTAAAATACAGCTAAAAATTCATATTACAATAAAATAAGTTTGCTCTTCACATTTTATACTTAATTATTTGCGGAAGAGGGCGTGGCATTCCAATATTTGAATACATCCAAGAGGTATAACATATTCAAGAGTCTTCATACAAAATTTCCTCTCTCTAGCTGCTTTAATAACTGAGATCTGCGCATTTATTTAATTATTTTGGGAAGAGGGCGTGACATTCTAAGCTTCGAATACACCTAAGACTCATTACATACACAAGTCTCAGCATACAAAATTTCCTCTCTCTATCTGCTATAATAGCTGCGATCTGCGCGTTTATTAATTTTCACATCATAAATATACCCGCTATCATACATTTGCAATGGGTAAGAAGGGTATAATTAAAAAATAAAAGAGAAGAAATTACAAGAAATATCAAATCGCTTGCCAGTGGAACGCTTTTAAGTGAAATTCATTCAAGAGAGCGCGAACAGCGAGGGGTGGGGAGGGGAACGGACAGCGGGAGACGATACGGCGACGAGCTCAACGTGACGCCCAAGTAAATGCAGTTAATAAAGCGAAAACCACACAGTGAAAATGTAAACAAAAGCCAAACACCTCAACCTCAAGCAGCGATATGAATGTATGTTGTTGCTGTTGTAGTTGTGGGCCGAGAGCGCATTATAATATGCCTATAATCGTTCAGTATCATGATGTCCAATGCCCGCATCATGTTGGAATCAATCGAGGCGTAAAGAAATCGTTTTTATTGCCTTCAAATACTTAAACAAATTCATCTGCCCACAAAGTGGAATCGTATAATGCAAATTGAGATTTCGTTTGGGAAACTTACTTTGCGATAATACCTGAATGGCACATCCTCGTGCACCACATATAGATAGTCGGCTAGATATTTAGTTGTTGGTATTTCCATCTTTGGACAGATCTTGTATGGTTTATATGTGCAGCAGAATTTGTCATTTTCTTGCATTTGTTATTTGTTGCATACGATTTCGATTTCCGATTATCGTTTGTTATTATTTTGAAAATTATTACGATTTCTTATCTATAATAAAAATCACAGGGTTATGTTTATTCTTTTATTGTGAATTTTAATCAGAATCTGTTTAAACTTCTCGATCGTAGCTTGTTTCACTTGCAAGCTGAATGACTTTTAGCATATCAATTTAAGCCATATATATTTCTATGGAATATCATTTATGTCAAAATAATAAAAAACAAACTAAGAAAGAAACCGAAAGGAAACAGCGTAAAAAAACACACAACACAACAATGCACAGCGACGGAACACATATGAAACAAGTTATCGCATTACCGACGACGACGACAGAGACGCTTTAAATATTAATTGGCAACACCTTCATTTCTTAGCCCTGAACCGCTTATTGAATGTCTTTTGCGAATCGCCAACGCCGTCGCATCGTATAGCAGCGACTTCTGCCACTGCTGCCACTGCTGCTGCGCTCGGCAGCGAACGAGAGTGACGCGTGCTGGTTCCGTAAAACGAGCTAACTGTCATTAGATGTGGCTAGCAGGCATTAGCATTAGCGTTAGCAACATTACGATACACGGAACTGCAGACAGACAGCAACAGACAACGCGGCGTATGCGTAATGCAACTCCGAAACGCAATCAACGGCGAATTCGCTGCGCACATCCGCTTTAGCAGCTCGTCTATTCACTCGGAAATTGCAGCGCGTCGACCATCTCAGCAGCAGCAGCGCCGACTTGCGACTGCGGAATGGATCGCGAAAACGAGGCGATTTTTGATTGGAAAATTCGAAAATGAGACAAACGAAACGGGTTTGCCATTAATGAGCGAACTGAAGACGATTTATGGGATTTTCCTCATGCCATCACAACAACAACAACAACAGCAACAAGCACAACAGACACGAGTTTTTCATCGCACTCACTGGAGCAAGAGTTGAAACCGGGAACTGCACGAGAAGAGACGAGATCGGGCCTCACAGAGGGCTGACTGTGGACTGCGAGAAGTCTTTTGGCGACTACGACTGACACTGCGACTGCGACTGTGACTGCGACTGGGACTGGGGACGACCACACGTAGCGTGCGAGCGAGCATGAACCGAACCGAACCGAACTGCTCTCTCATTAATGCAAAACTGACTCGGCCCGGGCGGCAGCGCGCCACTAAAGCGCGGCTTTCTATGCACAGTCGCTGCGCTAAGTAAGCGCCCAGCAAGCTGCGAGCAGCGCGCAGCGAGGTGGAGCGAATCGAGCCGAACCAAACCGAGTAGAGCCAAGCCGAGCGCAGCCGAGCAGCGTTTGCACACTTCGTGTTTGGCGGACAGTTTTACTGTCTTTACATGGGCCGCATAAGGCACGCCTGAACGCTTCTTCTGCCGAAGAAGAGACTCCATACTCTTCTGGGCCTGGCTGAAACATGCGTTTGATACGTTTTCTATGTTTTAAAACCGCCCACGAGCTGTGCGATTGCGCAGATTGACTAATTGAAAGTTCTAAAGATGCCAGCAGACAGAGAAGACTGTAGACTGCCCCGAAGTTGACGATGTTCCCATGTCGTGAACATAATTAACTTGCCCGACGAGCAGGAAGTGGGCTATGACAGAAAGAAGAAACGATCCGTCCCTCTTCTGTCCATTAGTCTTGGTTCGCCTCTGCGCTTCACACACTTAAATTAAATTTCATTTTAACACGTTCTTCTAAGCCAGCGTCAGATATAGAGCCACAAAGCATACACAGCCCCGCACAGCCCAGACAATCTCATAATTTTTATAATTATTATGTAAGCATGCGAGCGAAACTGGCGCATCTTCTTCAACTCAAACCCGAGACTCTGACAACGAGAATGGGCTCAGGTCTCAAGTGTGAGCTGCCCGCGCGCCTCTTGCGTCTGGTCGCATAATTAACGACGCTCAGTGTGCGCACGCCACGAGGGAAGGGGGCAATCAGCTACGCCTAGACGAAGCGTTAATAGAAAATAAAAATATTATTATTGACGCACACGTTCTCGAGTCCAGAGCGAAATATAGCAACAAGGTAAGCCAAGCCAAGCAATGTACGAGTATTCGAAATTACTCATGAGTTATTCGAATTAAGCACAGACATTTAAATTTTAAATCGATTCTTTATTGCCCCCTCTCCATAAATATAAAACTTGCAGCGGAAATGTCGATCCCATTGGATGATAGCTTGATGAATCCACTGAGGTGCTGAGAATGTGACTTTCCCCGAATACTCAGTGGGGCAAAGAATATAAAATGATATGTGGGCAACAGGTTACTCGAAACAACTCTGCAGAGAAACCTCAAAGAAGTTAGAAATTACCTGTCTTGTCTTTTAGAGGGTATCTCACTTGCTGCCACAGGTAGAATTATTCAGTTTTTGGCCTTCTGTTTAGCATTCATAATTGCTTTATGGCTTTATTGTTGGGTGTGTGTGTGCCGGCATTCAAAATGGACAAAGTGGCCGTTGAAATTTGGCTCATTTGAAAATAATGCGAGGCCCAACGAGGCGGCAAAAGTAAAAGCGTGTGTGGAGCTACCTTCCAATTGTAATCCGAATGGAAACTCACCGAAAGTGGCCTATAAATAAGCCTTTCTACGATTTATAGACAGTTCTCTTACTGTCTAGAATTGATTTCTTGTACACAGAATGCTTTGAGTTTGGGTTTCTTCTGCACAACAATTAAGATTTTATAGGTATGTTTTTTATGCGTCTCTCAATTGTCGCAGCTCGGAAATTGGAGTGTGAAAATGCGACTCACAAAAGGCGCTTGCCAGATCTTTTGTCGACAGATTGAATAAGAGACGAACAATTGCTTTGTGTCGCTGCAGCGATCTGCTTAATGGAAATCTTATAGAGCGTTGAGTACGGATGCGCACAGCGGGCACTGGAGCATTGCCGGACTGCTGGACAGTCTGCATGTGTGTGTGTGTGTGACATGGCTATTGTCTTACTTCATTTCTTGGTTGGGTCTCGTCTCGTCTCGTCTCTAATCAGTGGCAAGTGAAAGGAGTCGCAGGCATGAAGCCATACAGAGCTGCCATATCGTTAACTAGCCAAGTGCTCCGTTACACCCAACCCGGTAGCGCAGTGTAGCGTTGCGTTGCGTTGCGCATTGCCCAATTGTCGTCTGCATTGGATTCTCTCTGATGCGCACCATATTGAAATTCTTCTGGCCACAGCAGTGGCCACTGGGCCACTCTACAAGCAACTTCTCCACACTACAAGCAACTTGGCCACTTTCACTGCTGTGGTGGAGGCAGCTTTCAAAACTCATGTCCGTCCATGCAATTCTAATAACCGCCAATTATCATATTGCTTCCCACAATCGCAGCGCAAGACGGCGCCGCGGCGAGAGCCGGTTTAGCTTTAACTGCGGAGCTTTAGATTCGATTCAATGCTTGAATGCAGCCCAGAATGACGTCATCAATCAGAGCAAACGCACCGAAATCAAAACAGTCAGTCAGTCGACCACTCGACCAGTTGGTCAGTTGTCCAGTCAGTCAGGCAATCTGTCAATAGTTCGGTCTGTCAGTCGAACAATATCTCCATCCATTCACGCGCTCTTAACGCACAAAACGTGCAACTGGCGTCGCCGAATTCGCACCGAAAGTCGCTGCACATTTTTTGCTTTGCTGAACTTGTTAATCAGCGAATTGGAAACGAAAAGGCATAAGAGATGAAGTAACTGATACAAGTGTGTGTGCTGTGTGTGTGCCCACCTTACACACACACACAAACAAACATAACAACAGCCGCGTTAAGCGACGGGGCGGTAGCATTACAAATGAGTCGGCTCATGTGAGTACTCGTACTCGTTGTATTCATATGCACATGTGAATGATTATTATAAGATTGCGAATTTATAGCTAAATTTATGTACTCAATGCAGTGCATGCAAACACATTAAAATGAAGTGCAAACGAGAATAGAGAGAACAGAGAAGAATGTCTACAAAAGAAAGAAACATAGTTTCAGCTTGCTAAATATGCACAGACACATACATATAGTATATATAAATATGCTGTTTTAATTATAGTCTGAATAAACAAAAGACTTAAGCAACAAGCGTAGTTGTTGTCCCCGTTGTTGCCCCTGTGGGTATGCAACACTCTTATGGTAGGCAACAAATTGCAGCCTTCTTCAAGTCGAGCACTTTACGAACTTGGAATCTCGTGTACGGTTAAACGAAAAAAAAGATAATATATAAATATAAAACATTAGTTTTACCGAAATATCAACTTGATTTGAAAAACACTGCTTGTTTTTTTCACTACCAGAGCTCTAGAAGCACTTAAGCTGTAAACTGCTTGGACCTTACTGTTTACACGACAGCCTCAATAGCAACCAGCGCAGCCCGTGGTTATGCTACGCTTTTAGTAGTTGGCTCGACACTGTGTCAAAAAGTGTTGTCGTTTTTAGGCTGCAGTTAATAATCATGTAATTTTGAGCTGGTTTCCCGCCAACTCTAGCTTGTCTTATAGTGAAAACTCTACATATTCAACTTATTCCACGCAATTCTAGATGTCGAAAATTCTATAATTTAATCTTCTTCCCTGACAACTCAAGCTTTTTTCAAAGTGCGGAACAATGAAAAGATCGCTCTATCTAGGTTTTTTTAATACCGAATGCTCTATATATTCAGCTTTTTCTAATCTTATTTGGCACGCACATCCCTTTTTATTTCTAGCAATTCTGGCTACACTCCTTGTGTTATGCCCTTATTAGTTAAATTAATCGAAATACAAATAAATATAAATAATGCAAATGTTTTTAATTTGTTAGAACTAAGTGAAATATTTTGTTAATCAATAGCTATGAATATTATTGACTATCAACGCCTAGATGTGCAAAATATATTTGTTCAAATGACTATTCTTCTCTACAAACGATCAAGCTGCTTAGAACACAACTGCCTAATAAACCGTTACTAACTAAGGACACTAAACTCAAAATGAGAACCTAATTTAAAGCAATTAGCACATTTCAATGTGCACTTTGCACTCATTCGAGAATGTAATTAACGCAAATTGTCGAATGCCGCTAGACACACACAACTCGGAAACAATTGGATGCCCCAGGGAGGAGGGAGAATGAGGGACAGACGAATGGTCAGTCTCAGCTGTGAGGCCAGCCCAGCACAGCCCAGCCCATGTGCCTCACTAACCCAAATAGAAGTCAAACACAGCGCACTGACTAACCAACTAACTAACGTGGAAACAAGTTTTATAAAGTCGAACGGACAACCCTATAAAACGAAGGCAGTTAAAGGCAACAAACAACCGTGGAAAAACAAAGCATCAACCCGATTTTTGACTAACGACTCGAATTCATGAAGATGTCAACAAAGAGTTGTGCTATTTTTCAAGGCCTGCAACGAAGATCAAAAAGAGAGAGAGAAACGAGTTTCATCTCCGTTGATTACCCCAAACTAAGCAAACACTCGATAAGATAAAATGCAAATAATACGTATGGAAGCAAATAAAAAGTGCAAAAAATTAACGCATGGCAAAGGGCCGCACACACTGAGCGACAACAGTATGCGCCGAAATGGGAAGTTTGGATAAGTCTCTCTCGACTTTCGTATCGCACGTAGCCAACATTGAATAGTGATTGCAACGAACTTAGACAATTTTGTGGCGCCCCGAGATCAATCGATTTGAATGGCAACATTCTCTCTCTCCGGTCACGTTCATTCTGAATTTTTTTGCTCATTACTCAAGCGTGCAAACATATTTGTCTCGCAAATGCAGCGTGAGTAATTGATTCGTTCACGGAGTAGTCAAACGCAGCGCAGCTGATAAGCACATTAAAACTAGGAAAGTTTCACAATCTCCGTTCAGATTGTTATCTGATATACAGATATATATATATATTTGTATCTCTTTGATATCTTTATACTTTGTGTAATAAAAACCTGATTTCGTTTATTAATTAATAAACTCATCAGATTCAGAACATTCCCGGCGGCAACTCATGCCATAGGAATTGCTAACGGTTTCTGTTGTATTCCGATTGACTCACCTGTTGATTGGACTCATCCTCAGCAGCTGGAAGCAGCTTTGCATTGCTGGCCGTCGTGATATTGTGCGCAGAGTGAGCGGAAGCCGTAACGGAGACAGACGAATAATTCTTGGAGTTTCTGTCTGCGGTCAGATCGTGCTCATGATGATAGCCCTGTATGTCGGACAGCGTGTTATTGCTCCCACTCAGCGTAATGATGCCGCTGGAGCTGATGCGTCCCGAGGTGGCTGTGGTGCGTCCGCCTCCACTGTCCACCACACTGGACACTGTGGAGATGCAGCTACGCGTTGTCTGTGGCGAGGGTGTGACAGCGGGTAGCTCTGCATCGGCCTTGGCACGTCGCATATTTAGCCAGGACATGCGCTGTGGCTGCCTTCGATCGAGAGTGGCTGCCGTGTTCTGCACACCCGTTGCGCCTCCTATGTAGACACATGTGCGGGCTGAGTTCGGATCGCTGCGCAGTCGCTGTTCGCTGTCGGGGCGTGGCAGTGTCGCCATGCCGCCGGAAATCTGTTTGTAAGTAGGCGCGGCTGCGGGCCTAACACTTCTAGGCAGACTAAGCTGCTCGGCAAGGGCCTCGTCGGTGTTGCGACTCTTGAAGTTGCTGCTCATTGATTAGATCTGGAAGGAAGGAGAAGAACAATACGGAAAGAGGTGAGAGGTATGGCTTGACAGGGGGGTTCTTCTAATTAATGACGCAGTTCGGCGACTTTTGGGCTGAAAACCCAACCTGAAATACACACGAAACTCCGCAATATCCGCCTTAACGTCTTTCTAACGAAATGATTCACATGCGGATGGGTTTTTGTGTGTGCGGATCTCTTGGGTTCGTAATCTGCGCTGACGATTTGCATGCGAATCGAATTCGAGATCGCCCTGGGCACAGAACAATAACCCGAGAAACAATCACAAACCGTTTATCGAAAGCAAAATTAGCAATCACAGCGCATCGCATATATAGGAAAGTGAAAGCTCCCTCCGTTCTTTGCTATTATAACAATGAAATGAATTCGATTGGATACGTATTATGTACGATTATGACACTATGCCCGACTTTCGTGGGGTTCTGTTTTCTTATTATTATACAATACATAAAGTAGCAGCAACTTCTGTTCGCAAATTTCACTGCTCTGTTTAACTCCGTCAGGTGTCAATACCATCGCCAGACAGTGAAAATATCGTCGAATGAAACACGTAAACAAAGTCGCAAGCCCAACTGTTCCAATATGAAAGTTAAACAAAGAACTCCGCACAACTTACACAAGCAGAGGCGTAACTACATACAAGTTTATATATAGAATAACCTGATAATGGCGCTTCAGCCTTAACCCATTGTGAACAGAGTTTTTTCAACAAGAAGTTGTTGATTTTGTGAGAGATTCGAAAAGCGTGCTCAATAATTGAACTGGTGAGCATTAAGTGAAGCTTGCATTAATGAACTTTCACAGAGATTGCACGTGTTGTTAAAGCTTTCTCATATTTGCATTAATCTCTTTAATGAATGAAGTTCATATTCTTCCAACAGCTAAAAATTACTTCAATTTGGTTAGGTAGAAAGTATTAATGAGCATTCAAAGCTTTTTCAGTTCAGAAAGTCGACTTATCCTTCGACAGATCATGCAATTGAGCTAGATTACTTGAACTGAAGAGCATTAATAAACTTTCACAGAGCTTACACGTGTCTTTACATCTTTCCCACCAATAAATAAAGCTCATATTAATTAATACTAAACTAGTTCCAGGGATCTTCATCCTACTTAAGTTTACTTTAACAAGAATGATTTTAATTTGGATTGGGGAATGAACTTGAAACTACATTTAATGAACTTTCAAAGCTCATCCAGCTAAAGTCAACTTATCGTACGATTTATCGAGCAATTCGCCTAATCAGATTGCGGCAACAACAACTACGAAATTACACGCCTCTTTAAGGAGCTTATAAATAATAATTAATCGAGTCAAGAGCGCCATTGAATTAATTTCTCATTCGCAGCGAAACATGAAAAACAATTTCGGCAAATGACTCAAAGTGATCGACGAGCATCGACACGAGATTGTCCCCCTTCCTCTCCCCTCTCCCCCGACTGTCACCCCAGACTGTCGCAGAGGTTAAACAGAGTTGTGTCATTATTTTAATGAGTGTTTTCTTTGCCTCGCTTTTGTCTCGTTTGTCAAACAAAAGTCAAACATCTTATCATCGCAGCGTTGGCATACATATTTCTCTTGTTTTCATGGTGTTGTTGAAAGGCAAACACACACACAGGCACACATACACACACATAAAATCACTTTAAGTTCCAATAAGTCGCAATTATAACAATTCGGCAAATCCTGCAGTTGATAAAACAGCTGTTAGCGCTGCCAGCTTGTTATACTTATCGATCTTGTGTGAGTGGCGGTGCCAGATCGTCGCCGATCGTCGCTGCGTTCTTTGTTTCGGTACGCTCATTTTGCGTTCCGATAACTTTGCGTCGCGACCGTTGGGCGCGAATTTCAAATTCAAATTTGAATTACAAAATCAAATTTGATTCGGATTGCTGCGAGGCGGACCAACTTTTTGGAAAGGGAAAAAAGGCTCAAAGGTCGCGGACAGACTAAAAATCATCCTCTCACCATTTTTGGTGCCTAAGCAGGGGCTCTGGTGTCCGATTAGAGGCGGAATAAACCTCCACCGGTTAAACGTCAAGGAGAAATCCGTGGCCCACGAGGGAACCTTTCTCTAAAGTTGGTGCCCACTAATCCGCAGGCTGCCGAAATCTTAATAGATGGACAGCACAGCGGGGGGCAGTGCCCCCGATCCCTACGACCCGTTTAGGAGCAGCCCTAGGCTATCGAGGTCTCCCACTAGAGGAGTCAGAAAACCGATCCAGAGAGCGGAAAACACGGTTCCGTTGGTGGCGAGGGGTGAGCAAGCAGGCGCCAAGCCGCCGAAAACTTGCGCCTGCATCGCTGCGGCGGAAGTGGAGTTCTTGGGGTCTTCATCTTCGTCGAATCAGAAGCCGATGGACCTCATAAGTGTGCCATCGCAAAAGGCGGGAGCAAAGTCCCCATCCGGTTCGCCTCACCGGTCGTTAGAGCTGACCACGGCACTCCAGAACGAGGACCTCAGGAGCATTCTGACCAGGATGAACGCCAAAATCAACACCCTGCTAGCCGCGTTCGAGACCCAGCGGCACGTAACCAGGGAGACTAAAGGCGTTATAATGGACCTTTCGGCGCTCAATAGTAGAGCGGTAGAGCTTCAGGAGGGTGCCGCCAAAAGGCCCCCTGCCAGGAGTACCGCCACCCAGACGGAGGCAAAAGCAGCGAAGCGCAGCCAGCTGGAGTCTTCCAAGCAGGCAAAACACAAAGTGCAGGGGCCCAACACGAGCAACTCCTCAACAGCCACAATTCCCACCGCGGCGCAAACCACAGCTAAGGAGCCAGGTAGTTACGCGTCTGTCACCAAGGTCGACAGCAGTGAAGGAGAGTGGTCGAAGGTCAAGCCCAAGCGCCTGCGTAAGAAACCGGAGGCGTTCATATTAAAAAAAAACGGGCGAGGCTACATACGCAGACATGCTCCGAAAAATGAAAACGGACCCGAACCTCTGCGAATTCGGCAAGCACGTCCGCAAGATTAGAAGGACGCAACAGGGTGAACTACTGCTGGAAGTGGAGGGGAAAGCTACATCAAGCATTCCCAAATTTCGTAGTGAGCTTGAAGCGACGCTCAAGGATGTGGCCTCCGTACGCACCGGGGCGCAGAGAACAACGCTACTCTGCAGCGGACTAGACGAGTCAGCAACATCAGGGGAACTACACAGCTCACTGATCGCACAATTCCCGGACATCACCTTAAAGCCTGAGGATATTAAAAGCCTACGCAGGATGAGGGACGGAACGCAGATAGCGTCTGTGCTGATGAGTGCGAACGATGCCATTGCGGTCATCAAGAAGGGCGTAGTAACCGTGGGATGGTCACGGTGCCGCATCATACAGGATGTTCGGCCTTCGAAGTGCTACAGGTGCCTGGGCTTCGGCCACCGTGCTGCCAGCTGCAAAGGACCCGATCGCTCAGACTGCTGTCTGAGATGCGGAGAGCAAGGCCATAAGGCAAAGGGCTGCAATGCATCGCCTAAATGCCTTATTTGCAGCAACGACGTCGACAAAAACCATATGACGGGCTGCTTTACGTGCCCCACCTACAAGGCGTGTATGAAGGGAGCCAAGAGCCAGCACAATGGATCAAATTAAAGTCATCCAACTTAATGTGAACCATTGCGCTGCCGCTCAGAGCCTTCTGGCCCAAACAGCGGTAGAACGCGAAACCGATATAATGCTCCTAAGCGAACCCTACCTCACGCGTGACAGTAACTCGATGATACTGGATGAGTCGGGCAAGGCGGCCATTAAGTGTTGCAGTACGCTCTATGTACAGGAATGGGCAACCTCGCCGATGCGTGGCATTGCATATGCGAAGGTCAAGGGTGTGCATATGTACAGCTGCTATGCTCCTCCGAGTGACAGTCCGGACCAGTTCGAAGGAATGCTGGACACGCTAGTGAGTCATGCTAGCGGTCGCAGGCCGACAATCATAGCCGGTGACTTCAATGCCTGGGCAACGGAATGGGGAAGTCGAGTCTCCAACACCAGAGGGCGTGCAGTTATCGACGCCATGATATTGCTTGACCTGGTCCTGCTGAATGACGGACGCAAGCCCACATTCAACAACGACAGGGGCTCGTCCTTCATTGACATCACTTTTGTCAGTAAAGGGCTAGTAGCAAATGCAAGCTGGATGGTGCACGACGAGATAACGCTGAGTGACCATTCTCTGATCACTTTCAGCATCCGTCCGTTGGCCACGATACACCACCAGGAGAAAAGAGCACCCCGACAAACGTGGGATGTTAAAAAAGCTCGACAACGACATGCTAGCGTACCAAACGGAAGCCCTCCAAATTACAAACGGACAGGCGGAGACAATGGCGGATGAGCTAACGAAGCTCCTAGTAGCGACGTGCGATGCAACAATGCCGAGGAAAAAGATGGCCAAACGCAAGCCTCCTGTTTACTGGTGGAGTTCATCCTTACACCATTTACGAACAGAATGCTTGAAAGCGAGAAGACGTGCGCAACGAGCCAGAGGGACCCCCTCATCATGCAGAGCTTTTGGAATCCTTCAAAGTCAAACGCACCGAGTTCAAACACGGGATAGCGGCCGCCAAAGCGAGTGCATTTAAGGACCTGCTGGAAAGCGTGGACGACGACCCTTGGGGCCTAGCTTACAAGCTCGTAAGCAAAAAACTGTGCAGGAAGGAAAGTTCTCCCGACGAACCCGACCTAATGTCCAACATTGTGTCTGAACTCTTCCCTAGGCAGACCACCCTATGGCAACCTATAGAAGAATCCCCTGTTTCTCCTTTCCCGGATGTCACCGTGGGCGAAGTCGTGGAGGCAGCTAAGAGGATCAAGCCCAACAAGGCTCCAGGCCTGGATGGTATCCCGGGTGTGATCATCAAGGCAGCGGCGCTGGCTAGACCTGAGATCTTCAGGGACACATTCCAGCAGTGCCTACTAGACGGAGTGTTCCCTAAGCGCTGGAAAGGCCAAAAACTGGTCCTGCTGCCAAAAGGGAAAGGATCAGCCCATCCTGCAGGCAACTACCGCCCTCTTTGCCTCTTGGACATACTGGGTAAACTCTTCGAACGCATCCTGTATGCTCGGATAGAGACAATAACCGAGAGCACGTACGGTCTAGGAAGGCAACAGTACGGATTCCGAAAGGGAAGAAGCACGCTTGACGCGCTCTCCTCTGTGGTGAGCATTGCGAGGGACGCTCTCAAAGGCGACAGATGGTTAGGAGGCAGGAAGGAGTACTGCGCAATAGTCACCCTGGACGTGAAGAACGCCTTCAATACAGCAAGATGGCCGGTAATCCTCACCGCAATGAGGAATATGGGCATCCCAGAGTACATAAGGATCGCTGTAGGCAGCTATTTTAGGGACCGTACCCTTTGCTACGATACGGCAGCTGGCCCGAGAAAATACGGAGTCACGGCTGGTGTTCCACAAGGATCGGTGCTTGGTCCGATCCTGTGGAACATTATGTACAACGGGATCTTGGGCATCTGCAAGCCAGAAGGAGCTGAGCTACACTGTTTTGCGGACGACGTGGCCATCACTGTAGTCGCTAAAACACTGTCGGAACTTCAGGATAAGTGCAATGCAACAATCAGATTGTCCATCGCCTGGCTCGAGAAGGCCGGCCTTAAAATAGCAGCGCACAAGACGGAGGCTGTTCTCGTGAGCAGCAGAAAAGTAGTGGAAAGCATCCAGGTCTCTGTGTGTGGGATACAAGTGGATTCAGCTGCATCACTGAAATACCTTGGTGTCCAGATAGACCGCAGACTCACATTCAAAGAGCATGTAAGGTATGCGAGCAGGAAGGCATCACTCACGACCGCGGCTCTGGCGAGACTCATGCCCAATGTGGGAGGACCCAGACTGCCTGCGAGGATGCTGCTGGCGGCAGTGTCAAAGTCCACCTTACTATATGCCGCGTCAATCTGGAGCAGTGTCACAAACAAGCGATCATACACCAAAGGTGCACAATCAGTGATAAGGACTATGGCCCTTAGGCTCATTAGAGGTTTCCGGACGATTTCCGAGGACGCAGCCCTAGTCCTGGCAGGCATCCCGCCAGTTGACCTGGAGATCAAGGCTCTTGGCATGACAAGGCAGGGCATTACCCGGGAAGAGGCTCACGAGTGGCTGATTGGAGAATGGCAGGCCAGATGGCATTCGTCCGAGCGTGGTAGATGGACGTACCAGCTCGTCCCTAACCTATCGGCATGGGCAAAGTGTCAGCATAAAGCTTCTGACTACCACCTGACCCAATTTCTCACGGATCATGGCTGTTTCCGAGCCTATCTTTTCCGGTTTAAACACGTCGAGTCACCCCTGTGCCTCTTCTGTTCAGACGCGCTTGAAACAGCAGAACACGTCTTGCTGCACTGTTCTAGGTTTCACGCAGAACGAGAACATCTAGCGGCACTGTCCGCTGACCCTCTCAGTCCAAGAGGCCTTTTTGGCAAGCATGCTGGCGGACAAAGGAACATGGGATATAGGGCATCGCATCATAACTGGCATTATGAAGCGGGTACGATCGGACGAGATTGCCCACAGAACTGGAGATTGAACGAGACGGCGTATTCCCGTGGGGTGGCGGGTCGAGAATACTACCTCAGCCAGCTCGGCTTGTCGTAAAAGGCGACTAAAGAGCGGAAGGACGGGCGCCCCATGGCCAACACTTAAGGAAGGGAGTGCGAATGGCTTCACATCCTGCTCACTGAAGTCATACCTTGACTGGCAGTCCCGGTGAGCATGTAAAGGACTGAGGAGCATACGGAGGTTTTTGTTTTAGTACGTAGGCATAACTCTACTTGGAGAGTTATGAATCGTGCATGCCACCTACGGACGGTAGGTGGTATCTTTAGAAGATTTTAATTTTCCTACCGTAATGCGCTACAAAAAAAAAAAAAAAAAAAAAACATACACACACACTCTCTGGCAGGCGGCACACTAAATTACAGCTCTCTTATCACAATCACCTGGAATGCACACACTGACGAATTATGCACGCTTGCACAAATAAATGAGGCGCGCTCGAGACCAACACAACAACAACAACAGCAGCTACCACAACAGCAACAACAACAACAACAGTTACAGCAACTGCAACACCAGCAACAGCTACAACAACAACAACGACGTCGGTCAACAGCTTTTATCATGAGTTCGTTGCCACCGCTGACCACGAAACAGGCCAACAGCAGCAGCAACACCCTCTGTCAGACTCCCCTCTCTTCCCCTCCAGCTCCATCTACACCTTTCCCCTGACTTTCGTATCTCAATCTCGAAGCATATAAGCAAATTTAAAAGACGGTGTCACTTGCACAAAATGTTTACGAGCTGACGCAAATTAAGTCCCAAAGTGGACGTCGGCGTTTTGGGCTGTTTATTATTGAAAATTTTCGCAAACAATCGCGGCGCGCTCAGCTGGCGCCGGCCAAGATTTGCAAGCGCTGCAGCCGGAGATGGCCGAGTTACAGATAAAATGAAACACACATAAAAACACTCAACAGATACAGATACAGATAGCTCCGCTGGAGTATCGGGTGTAGACGAGGGCCCTCGCTCTGTGGACCGTTGGGCAAGTCAGTGGCTGGAACGGAACCCGAGACGGCGAAGGTATATAGAAGAAACATAAGTAGGCGACACAAAGTGGCAGCTTCTGCAGCAAGTTGCAGGCTATTAACAGGTAGGTTTTACCTGCAATATAGTGAAGTAAAAGTACTTGAAACGTCATGGTGACCTACGCTACGAGGGCTGATGCTGACGCCGACGCCGACGCCGATGCTTTTCTTTGTGCACTCAAATCGAACGGCGACAAGTTCAACAAGAATTGTTGTTATTGTTGCTGCTCTGTCGCTTGATAAAGGTTCTGACATGCCAGCACCAGCATTAGCAACAGCACCACCACCACTACCACCATCTGAGCCCGAAGCCAACCGCGCGTAACCACAACAAACTTAAGCTCGGCACCGGCTTGAGGCACCTGAGCAGGGACCAAAGTCTGGAAGTGGAACTGAAACTGAAACTATTTCACTGCCAGGTTGAACATTAACATGGCCTTTAGCCGAAATTGCACTTGAGCTCCCTCTCTCTCACTCCCCTTCTGTCTATGTCTCTCTCTGTCAACAAAAACCTCACCAAACTTTTGCCTCAACTTTAAATAGTTCTAGGAAAAAATTGTTCAGTTCCACGCGCCACCAAACTAAGTTTTTATGGAAATATGAAATAATTTGGTGTTTTTTATGAGTTTGTTGGCATTTTATGTTTTATTTGAATGGGGTAGGTATTATAATGAAAACATCTATGATGCTGCAAATACTTGTTTAAGCAGGAATTAATCGTAAATAAAGTTTTGCTAAACCTGTTTAAGCAACTTCAATAAAACCATAAAATAAACTTCGCATTATGCTCCTTTATCTCTAATTGAACCCAACGCATATTATATTATTAGCGCTGACCTTTGGCTATAGCGAAAGTCCACATTAAATGCCTCCAACTGAACCTGAACCTAATTGCAAATGTCATGATGACAACCCCAACAGAATTGTGCGTTTTAATCGCAAGTCTGTGTAATTAATCCGCGACTAATTTCAAGATTCATTCGCTGCAAAAACTTCTGAGAAATTATCCGACAGCGAGAGTATCTGTGTAACTGACTGAGCTGTAGCTGTGTCTGTATCTGTGACTCTGAATGTGACTGTGACTGTGTATCTGTTGCCGTGTGTCGTCGCTTAGTATCTGCATTTAGCTCTTGTAATTGAAAGTCGGCTGCGTCGGCGCAGAAAGAAAGGAAAGTAAAACAAGATGAGATTGTTTATTTGTTTCTCAGTTTCTTGTTGCTCTTGTTTATTGTTGATTTAGCTGCCAAGCCAAGCCAAGCAGCGGAGCAATGCGAACGAAAGTAAAAACAACAAAACTGAAACAAGTTCAGCATAATAGTGCATAATACGGGTATGACTGGCAGCAGGCACCGGACAGGCACCAGGCACCAGGCACCTGGCACCACTTGCCAATCCATCAGATACATCCAATGCAGTTGCAGAGCAGCAAGATACACCAACATTTACAGGTGACTAGTCATTTCACAGTCGGATTGACACAGTTTTTGCATGCTGCCAGTGGCAGATAGATTATGTAAATTCAGCTTGGACTAGTCCAAGACTAACGACGCGTCGCGTCTCTGGCAGGCGACAAGCTCCAACAATATGTAGCTACAAGATACACTCGGCACGAGTAAAAGTATCTCGCGTTGATTACTTTTTTATTGATTGTTCAATCGAATGTAATTAAACGTGGGGCCAGTGGTGCAAATCAGCGCCAGCTACGCCCCACAACGAGCCTACAACGGCAGCAGCAACAACAATAAGGGGAGAAATATAAACAAAACAGTTGACGCTTCATCGCATTCATTTGTACAATTTACAGCTACAACATTTTGTTGATTTTCGCATTTGCCTCGAGAGTGGGGCACACGTGAGGCCGTACACGGCCTCATATCATCATCATATCTTTGCTGCCATCTTTATGTACAAGACGAACACAAGTTGAGCCACGTTCGGACCATGCAAATGGCATTTAACACTTGGCAATTACAGAGATTAATGCGGATTATAAAGACCGCGACTGCGACCGTTGCGGATTGCAGATACATTTATCCGAAACATCAGCAACATCTACATCAATTTGTCGCGCTTTTATTGTACCAGATTTCTTTCCGCAACATCTCAAGAGTGTCGAGAGAGTGTGTATGTGAGTTGCCGCTGTCGGACTGTCCCTTTATTGCCTGTCAGTGGGTCAAGTGCATTAGGTTGGCCAGCGGTATACGATACGATATACAATATACGATCTATGTCAATTATGCTGCAGGCTTAACCAGCCTGCGTTCATCTCGAGTGCCTGTCATGATTTGCATAAAGCAAACCTTGTTGCCTCTAATTGCAGACAGACACCTGACAATCTCTTAATCGCAATCGCAATCGCAATCGAATTCGCCGACTCTATCTGCGAGTCTCTCAAAAGGTATTCACACACAATGGCAATTATCGGCATCATTAGCTGCAAAATGACCCCATGCCCCACACCGCAGCAAATTGAGCAAACAACAGAAGTATTCAAAGTCAATAGAATCGTGTGGGGAGGGGCTCGAGGCCAGCAAAAGCAATTAGAGGAGGGGAGCTGATTGCATAAGAGATACCAAAGAGAATCTTCCACGTTTAATTACCATTTAAATTGTTGTTGATAGCGCGCAAATATTGTCCACCATTCACAGGTTCAGAATCTTCACACACTTTGTAATCAGGCTATCTATAGATTGCCGCAATTCTGATTCAGTTTATTATATAGATAGCTATAGATAGCTGTAGCTGTAACTGTAACACTGCACAAACTGGTAAGAGGAGTCGACACTTCTGCTCCATAAAACTCATTCCCGAAACGACGAGTATGAAAATGAGTCGCGATGTCATTCAAATACTGGTTCTCGTTCATTCATTACACACATTCACTCACATTCACTGGCCGAAAATCAATTTCAATTCAATTGCAAAATTCCGGGAAATTACGTCGTAAACGTTTTATATCTCGTCGTTCGCTTCGGCTCGAAATATTCTCAACGATTTTTTATTTGGATTCAATGCGTTCCCATTGAAATTGAACACGAAAAGTTCACAAAAAAACACCGAAACAATGCCTCGTTCAGGGTCTGGAGGCCGAGAGACAGAGAGAGAGAGACGCGACGTCGACGACAGGTTTGAAAAGACTGACGGGCAGAGCCGACTGAGCTAAGCCAAGCTGAGTCGAGCCAAGTCGCTGCGCTGCGCTGCGTCGAGTTGCGCTACCTGTCAGGTAGTTGGACATTGACTGAGCAGAGCGGCGGGCGGGTTCGTTTACATGAGAGATGGTACGCTGCAACACGTGTAGCAAGCCATGTATCTGACAGATACATGTGTGAGTGTGTGTATGTGCAGCGCAAGTATCTGATCGACGACTTGTAATTGCGGTAATATCTGCGAAACACGCAAGCCTAGCCGAGGCGGGCAGCAGGAGGAATCTATCTGCCGAACATCGAAATTAAAGGTTAAACAAGCTAGTCGAGCTGACACTTTGCTACCCTCTCCATATCCTCTTCATTGTGGGGAAAACCTTCAAAATGCGTTTCGCGTTCTGTTCCTGTCTGTGCCCAAGAAGAAGCCGCACAAACAAGAACGTAAAACGTAGAGGAGAACAAGGAGAACCAGAGAAGAAATAACCAAGTGCGCATAAACAGGAAATTAATCACTCAAGTGTGAGGCCCGATGCCCTCTACCGATACCTTTTCACACACTCACACACGATACCCAACTACAAATATACCTTATACCTCAAACCTTATACCTTATAACTCATATATACCTTATACATGTGCCCGAATTCGAGCCCAAAAACTCAAGCCCTGCGGCCGACAAGGAAGCCAACAGAAAGAGAGACAGAGAGAGAGAGACCTCATTAGGGCTCAGGGTAATGGTAAATTTACCCAGGGCTGGCGAAATTTCAAGGTCAACACCGTTAAGGTTTACAACTTCATTGGGTTTCCGTTGTGCGACGCGTCGCAGTCGTCGTCGTCATGTAATTGAATTCTATTTATTTTGACTTTTCGATTTTTCACACAAACAGACAATGCAAATTATCAGGTAGCTGCAGGTAATACTAATGAGTTTCTACGTGGAGGTTATAAATAGAGTCTCTCGCTGATGATTCAACTAAAGATTCTCTACAGATCGCATTTTAATAATCACTTGGGATGCTGTGCGAAGACTTTTTGCCGGCTTCTTGTTTCCGGCTCATTTCTAATTTTAAACAGCAAACTCAACTCAATTATTCTTAATAATTCAAGCGGCACTAAGCGAACATCTTTCTTGAATCCCCCCCATCCACATTGTATATTGTATATATCGTATATTGTATATCTCGTGTCGTAGAACATTTCGAGCATAATTGATGATGGCCCCGCAAATGATTTTTGATACCCCCAAAACATGCGAGTGCTTAGCAGTTGCCGTAGTTGTTGTTGTTGTTCACGGTATCTTTTTGTAATTTATCTAACACGAACTTTGTGCCGCCCCTGAGAGACTTAGAGCATCGCTTCCGCATTGGGATCATCTAGAGGAAAATTCTCTACTTTGTTTAAATTATGTAACTTAAACAATTAACACGACACAAATTTGTTTAACATATACGATACACAAAAGTTCTTTCTGTACAGTTCTAGAAGAGGAAAGGGAGAGAGAGAGACAGAGAAAGAGAGAAAAAGAAAGAGGGATATGTAGAGGGAGAAGAAGGTTGCCTTGCTGCCTTTATTTGACTCTTTCACAATGTTGCCTCCATGCCTCAAGGGGCAATTGTGCGTGCAAATGCGACACGAAGCAAGTTAACATGAGCTTGCCACACACACACACTCTGAGCAAAAACACGTTAGAACTGGCCATATGAAAATGAGGAAACTGGTCTACAAAAAATATAAGACACGAGTAACGTCCGTCTGTTCCCGCAACACGCGCCAGCAGCTGCAGGCTGTGGCAAGCAGACAAACCAGAAGCAACAGCAGCCGCAGAGAGTAGAGAGGGGCAGAGCTTGCCTCCTCCTCCTCCGTCTGTCAGTTACCAAATTGAGTGCAGCGCCATTTTCCCCCTCAACATGCTTTACTTCAATTTATGTTGCTTTTTTCTTGTTGTTCTACTCTTTGTTTTGTTTTGTTTTCTTTCGCTTTGTCTTCAATTGCCTTTTTGGCCACTTTCTAGCCATGGCAAAGAACTTCAGCTTCAGCTTGGTCTTCGGCCCAGAACCGGCAACTAAATTGCACCACTTTCAGGGTGTTCAGCAGACAGAGAAGGCAGTAGAAGGCACAACACACAGCCCCAAAGCGGGGCATCATTATCATTATCAAGAGCATTATTTGCTGCAGTCTACCTTACTGACACCATAAATGGTCGCAACAGGCAACAGTTTTATGCCCTGACTAAGTTCACTATGGAACTGGCTGCTTAATGCATTGCTTTTTCTGCTGCAGCTGGAGCTGCTTCTTCTGCTGCTTCTTCTCCTCCTCCTTCACGTTCACATGTCTGAGAACAAGATTCACTGGGCCCAGACAACTTCGTCGTCATCGTCATCGTCGTGGAGTATTATGTATAAGCTCACTGCATATGTTTCGTTAGTTAGCACTTGTCGTGTGTAGCCTGTAACTTTATTTTATATATATTTGCCTTGAGTTGAGAGTTGAGTTGAGTTGAGGCGCGGTGACTTCATTTTCTCAGCAACAGCTGTGCCCCGCTGACATGCAACTCGCTTAATTTCTATTATCGTATAATGCCATTGTTCCAAACAATGTATACTACGCGCTGCACTTTTCCACTGCATAATAAACTAAGCAAACTAACCGAGTTGCGCCCTGTCCACATATATGGCACACTTTCTGAGAGGGGCAGGTGGGAGAATGGAAGGTGTGAGCGTTGATTACCAAATCCGTAGTACGAAAAATATGTAAAAGCTTCGAGCGTCACGTAGTATTCAAGCTGAACTGAGCCCGAAACTAAACTGGTCAGCGATTAGAGGTGAGCCCCTTCCCCCTGGAACCGCCCTGGCAATTTGGCTGACCACGCCAAACGACTTTTAATTAGTCTACGTTGTTCTACCCTCTAAAAAAAGAAAAGAGCTGAAGCAAAAACTTGTCATGGAAATGTCGCCCGCCTCAGTCGCAAAACGAAAGAAACATATAGAAGAAAATGCAAATAAAACAAAAGAACCATATGATGAAAGCGCAAGAAAAGCAAATTGTCTACAGAAGGCAAAACGACCGTTTTAATATACTTGTCAAATTAAAAAAATAGGCGTAGTTCCCTTAGGATATAAAGTACAGCCTTGAAAAGCTTTTTATCGTTTACAAAACTTCTTTCTTATTAGAAAATAAGGAAAGATCTGTACAACATATGATCAGCTTTTATAAATTCTCTTCTTTATCTGAACTCAAAGACCTTCATCTTCAATACTCACTTCCTATTTATATAAAGTACTCTATTATATACAAGCTCATCAGCTTAGTCACAGTACTCTCTTGCGAAGAGTACTATAACATTCAAATGGGTTCAAAAAACAACTTCACATTCTCTCTGCTTTTGCAGTAACCTCAGTTCGACATCATAACTCGCTTCTTTGGCCCGGCAATTGTCATAAATCACAAACAAAGACTGCAAGAAAAGCCTCGTCTTCTGACTCAGTTCAGGCCCTAATGACGCCCCTCTTTGCGAGGCACCCCTCCTTCTATTCTTCTAATCGTATTCTTGGCCATATCTGAAATAGCGGCAATACTTTGCACTGACTGTGACTGCAATGCAAAGTCACAGCGGATATTGCATAGCACTATAGCGTTTCCTTTATGGTTCCTCGGGTAAATAATACGCACCTGAGTTGCACAGAAAACAAAAGTAAATATGATGTGTAAGCAATACACAAATGTTTTAAAATAAATACCTCAAATAATGCGATATTTTTGTGGGTTTACAGGGGAAGAGGGCAACGGGCCTTCATATATGAAGAACGTATGAAATTACAAACAAAGCAGGAAATGTGGATAAATATTTGCCATTGTCTGCAATAAAGTACACCCTCACTAAGTTTAAAGACTTTATTACTCTCGAAGAGTTCACTTAATGCTTGGCAGTTTTATTAGTTTGTATTTGTCTAGGGAGAAGAACAGAGATGAGTGAAGAAGAAGGTTACAATTTATATAGCTGGTAATTAAAGCAGAGATTTTTTAGTAACTTTACAAAATGAGAATTGCATTTAAATTGCACATAACCTTAAAGCTTTTGTTTGCATAACACATTGGATTCTAGCCCATCAAATGTGAGATATAGTATATAGTAGTTTATACATATAGTATATATATTTCGGTACTAATTAATGTTTATTGACCTGCGGGCCTCAAAGCGGAAGCTCAAAATGCAATGCAACAAACATTGAACTTGATGAGGTTGCTTCGAGACTTATCAAGGTGGCCAGCTTTTTTAGCAGAGCCTGCATGCATGTGTATGTGTGTGTGTGTGTGTGTGAGTGCAGCAAGAACAACAACAACGGATGACCGCTAGAACAAACGAAGCAAAAGGCAAAAGGTGAGTGTGGGAAGGAAAGGAAACGAAATACTACGATGATGTTTTCGCTGTCTGTGTGTGCTCTGTCTATGTGTGTGTGTGTGAATTGTATGCAAACGAAAAATAAAGAACACGCGGAGCAGAGCGAAGCACACAAAAAGCGTGTGCATAAAAAATGCAAAGGCAATGAAAAACTTGTCGAACTGGTCGCTTACTTTGGTGCTCAGCCAAGGCAAAGGCAAAGGCAGAAGGCGAGAGGGCAGACGGGCAGACGGCAACGACGACGCCTGCGACGGTTGCGGCTGCGCGCCTGACGATGGTGAACGAACAGGATCGCGAGTGTAGGGCAAACTGGAGGGCACTTCAGCAGCAGTAGAGGCAGCAGCAGTGGAGGCAGACCGTGTTTGAATGGACTCCACTTTTTTTTTAATAAAATGCACCCGCGTGTGTTGCCAATTTATTTGCAATCGTTGCGGCTTTCTGAATTTCCATTTGCATTTATCGCACAGTGCGAGGGCAGCAACAAGAGTTTGCAGGTATAAAAACGCACATACACAAACACAGAGAGAGTAAAAAACCGAATGCGAGAGCGACACAACCGCACCGAATGAAGCGCGCCAATTGACTGAGGCACTTTAAAGCTGAGCTGGTCTCAGAACAAACGACAGCGACACGATCGAACGGGCTCTCTCACATTACCTTCCACTATCTCTCTTGCTATCTTCGGTTCGCTCACTATCTTACTCTCTCTCCCTCGCATGTCAGCTGTTTAAATACATGAGTGTGTGTTTGTGTATGTGCGCGTATATTTTTGCTCTAGAAAACATCGCTCTAAATACTATTGCACTTAAAATTAAGTTTCCCAATTGGAACCGTTTCGAAAGGACTCAGTGGGAGCGCGCAATGTCCGAGAAGAATGTGAGTATGTCCTGTATATTGAATTCCAGATTGATCATCGCCCCCGCATAGCACTTCTGTATGCGCTCCTCGAGATAATTATACTGGGCTATGAACTCCTCCTGCATCGCATGCCAGACCACCTGCAGTAGGTTCTCCTCCTCGCACAGATGCTTGTCCACCTTCTTGTACAGGTTCTCCAGACCCTTTTTCACCTCACGCGCCGGATACTGACTGATCACCTTGCGCAGCTCCTGCTTCGAGAAGGCCATTTGGTAGCTTATCTCCGTCTCCCTTGACACCCTGCGCCACCTTTTGCTGCACACCCTCAAAGAATTGCTAAGGAAGAAAAGAGATTATATAAGAATCTGCTTTTCATATAGACTGTTTCTACTTACATTCAGTTTCTCTAGCGGCCTGCCGAAGTACTGCGTCACATATGCCTTGAGCGCATCATTGTAACGCGCCTTGGCATCCTTCTTGAGTGCATCCAGGCCTGGAACTTTCAGCTGTGCCAGCAGTGCGTACATATGATGATAGTTCTCCATGCGCACCACCTGCGACGGCGTCTTGGGATGCTCCTGTGAGTGTATGCTGATGCCCTCGAAAATGGCATTGACCAGCTGCAGGTACCACTTCTCCATGTCTGTGCGACGATCGGATTTGCGGAAAATTCCCTCCGCCGTCTGGGCAAAGTTCTCAAAGTTCTCTACGTAAGGCAAAATGGCCTTCGATCGCTTGGGAAGCTTTGCCTCCTTTATGGACTGCAACTGTTGCTGCATGAAGCGATCAAAGTTACGCTTGACCTGCACCAAGGCCGAGGCAAAGGTCATGCTGAGAAAGGAATGTGTGTCCTGGGCGGACATGACGTGCTGTGTTAGACGCACCAATACATAAAGGGAATAACTGCAAGAAGAACGAGAAATATTAACATGAAGTGCGTGATGGCAGAAGATGATGAAGCTACTTACAAACTATCCACGCGCTCAAAGCTTTGGATAAAGCTAACCAACTCGAGTTCCAGGCAGCTAAAGAGACCCATCATCAGCTTGCGCACATCCTCATTGATTTGCCGGTCAATGCGCTTTTGTGGCAATGCACCACCAGCTTCCGTCTTCGCGCTAGTTGGAGAAACAGACACAGCACTAAACGACTGAGACATATCCACTACGGCCTTATCCTTCTCCATCTCTAGTGTCGTTTGCGTGTTCTTCGTTGTGGGACTTATCACATCCATTTGGAAGAAGTTGATGCAGAACATCTGCTCCTGTAAGGCAATGGGTTCCAGCTCGGCCAGCACTTTTTCTAGCAGTGCATCGAATCTCACACGATCCGCACTATCCACGCCAGGTCCCCATTGCTCCCGATTTATTCCCAACGTGCCATACGGAATAATGGAAACGGCAGACTTGCGCGACGACGTGGACATGTCTAGATCTTCCCTAGAGCTACGTAGCTTGTCAGACACTTGCATCTTGGCCTAAGAAGAGGATAGTATTAGTAAGACTTGCATGATTCTCTTTACAAACAATGCCACCTACCAAATTAAAGAAATTTCTAACGTCACGATCGTAAATCTTGCTCAGCGACTGAGTGTATACTTTTATCAGGCCATCATAGGTCTTGCGATCCATTGCCTTAGTCCAGTGCATAAGTTCCGTATAAGGCGTTAACTCCCGATGCACATTTGAATGATTTGGCAGCGTCAAATCAGTGCTGGTCAGTGGCATGTCTCCAATTTCGTTGCCCAGATGTATGAAGAGATTATTGATGAAACGGCTAACAGTTGCAGAGAACTTCTGTTTCCATTTCTCGAAACGCTTGCGCTGATCCTGGACAGCCTCGAGCCGCAACAGCGCCGGGTCAATGTCGCTGTTCATTGCTTGTTGCAAGCATTGGGCGGCAGTAATAGCCGCTTTCCTTCCTGCTGCAGTCTTCAGATCAGGTTCGTCTAGTGCCTGTTGTTGACTGTGCGGCAGATCCAGTTGGCTCTGCAAGTAAGGGATATTAATACAAATAGAATACACATTAACTTGCACACGTACAATGACTTTGTTCAGTTCCTTCATCAACTTGATGTTGTTGTTGTTGGCGATCTCAATCATCGCATTCTTGCCGCCAATCTTCTCCATGGTCTCCTTAACGTGGCCGAGAATGTCCTCATAACTGTCAAGGCGCGTTTCAAACTTATCCGCTTCAGTTATTGCATTATCTATGTGCTCCATCATCTTGAACACCTTTTGCTCAGACGCCAAAACACTTTGCATATTGGCCTGCAAGAATATGAGGAAAGCACTAAGTAGAGGCAAGATGTTGAGTTAATTGTTACTTACGCCATCCAAATCGTGTAGCTCCTTGGACAACTGTTCGATGAACTGTTCTGCGTCTTTGATGGCAAAATCACATTGCGAGAACAGTTTTCCCAGTTCATTGGCTTCCTTATCTGTTAGCGCTGTGAACTCCTGCGCCTCCTCCTCGTCGTCTTCATCATCCGTATTTGGCGGCTTTTGCGTTACGTTTCCTCCTGTCCCAGCACGTCCTGCGGCTATCTTCTCGGGCGACTTCTCCGACAGCCAAGCGATGGGCACATTGCGGAACTCCGCACGAGAGCCACGCGCACGTTTCTGTATCTGCCTGTTGAGCACGGCAAGGAAGTTTTGACGCTCATGCAGGTTGAGGGCGTACCACTTGTACAGCTTTTCCAATTGGATGTCGAACTCGTGTGTCTCGCCATGTTCGTTGCGTCCATCCACCCACTTAATCTCATCCAACTGCCAGCTACGCTTGCGTTTGTACTCACTCTCCTTCTGCTCAGACTGCTTGATCAGGCAAAGAGTCACAATCGGCACAGGAGGCGCTGTCGTCACCACACAAAGATAACACACCCGCTTTTCTTTCTTTTTTTTAAATTCTTCGTCACCGTCACCACAGAGAGCAAATCTTCGACGGTGTTGTTAAAGAGTTCTTTTTGCAGTATGTGCTTGATGTTGGCCAGGGTGCCAATGCTCAACATGGCTACAATATATTGCTAGTCCTCTTTGTGATAATTCTGACTGTAATATAATTGTTTCCAAATTGAAGAACGCCTCCGCCACGAACAGCTGATCGATGAGCCACCACCACAAACCAATGACGCCAACTTCACGCGAGTTAAAAATTGCGCGCAGCCAACTTAACGCTGGCAGTGTATTGTTCAGTATTTTTGCGTCTTTCAAGAACTGTCACACTGGTCAATACATAAGTATTTGGTGAGTAGTTTTTATGCAAAAAATATAAATATCAAAACACTTTAGCTGATTTATTGCAACTTTTTAGCAAACATGTTGGTCAAACACATCGTCAAGCAAGGATTGCTGTTGAGAAATGGTAAGTGCAAGCATTTTCAGCAACATTCCCGCATCCTCTGTTAACCTTAAAAATTACATAATGTGGACAATGTCGCCTCCAGTAAAACAAATGCGTAAAATTACTCGATCAATATTGTAACTAACAAATATGTTCAACTGCAGCTGGTGCCATGTCCCGTGCCGCATACCACGGTGGTGGCCACCACCAGCACTCCACCATGAACGACTTGCCCGTGCCCGCTGGTGACTGGAAGGAGCAGTACTCCCAGAACAACTCCAAGTACAACGCCGCCCTCATCACCGGTATCCTGGTGCTGGCTGGTACTATTGGCTTTGTAAGTTCCAACACATTACCCAACGATTTTCCATTTACTAATCCCTGTTAATCTGCAGGTTAAATCTTCTGGCTTGGTCTACCTCAACTACAGCCCCCCAAGCAGCTTGGAATAAGCAAATTAAACTATATATTCACGTACATTGCAGATAAATATGTGTTAAATAAGCTTAAAGTGGCGAAATAGTAAATCACAAACCCAAATACTGTTTTTTAGAATGTTTATTTCTTGCCTAATACACGGGACCATCGTCCAGGTTGTCCTCCTCCTCGTTATAGGCTTCGCCATTGTCAAAGTAGTCGTTGGCATAGTCGTTCTCCTCGTCCATTTCATCGTCCAGTGCCGCATCGGGATCCTCTTGCTCGTCATCGTGTTCCGAATCACTTTCCTGCTTGACCTCATCGTTCTCGTTGTCGCCGCCGCTTTTGAGCTCCTTCTGTTCCAGCAGTTTTAGTCTATCTTCTATGTTGGACTTCTTGGCCAGCAGCTTTGGTCTCGCATCTGTTGCAGGACGCTTGCGGCTCGTTGAGTTAAGCTCCCGTGGCATTGCCTTGTAGTTGAACTCGGGCTGTGCTTTGTGTTTCAGGCGTTCGATGGCTTTCTGTATAGAATGATAAAAAAGATTACCAGATTGTACCACAAGAACGTCTTGAGGATCATCGTCCTTACCTCTCGACAATCCTTGACATCTGTTTTATCCTTTTCTTGGCTGGCTGAGATTATATAGTAAGGCGAGTCGCGCATTCGATTCAGAAAGCCTTCCTTCCACAGTAGCTGATAGTTCTGAGCAGTCGTTGCCTAGCAAGAGATTAATTGTTTAATAAAAGTGTCTTAGTTGAGAATTATCGTCTTACTTCCAGGGTGATGGGTTTGTTTAGCACAGGCGGAAACGTTGGAGGCGGCGCCGATTGCACTTGCGGCATATCCTTGCCTACACAGCCCAGTGCCTGCATCTGGTCCGCAGTGAGCGAACCTGTTTTACCACCACGACCCCTTCCAGCCATTATTAAAGTTATATTTTAGCTTCTTCAATAAAATTCTTAAGTTTTGTTTATGTTCAAATTGTGCACACGTTTATTCGCGTTTGATGGCAGTCAGCTGTTCAACCAGGGCTGTATTTAGCGTTGCAACCTAGTCAAAAATAAATGAAACAGTGACTGGCAGATCAGTCACAATTGAACTCGAAGTACTTCGGTCACACTATTATGGCGCAATCAAAAATTCAAAAATAATATCGTATATTAAGATTCTTTTATTCATTTGACATCTGCACATAAACTTAAGCTTAGTATTCATTTGTTAATATCAATCAAGTACATTTAATGATTTGAAATTGCACTTTACGCCTACAACTAAAACACTTAATATCGGTATAAACATGTATAGATCAAAACATTTGATGAAATTCGCTATATTCGATTTGTATCCGGAGTAGGTATCTCGGCGAGCACATCATCAGTTGGCGCCAGGCCGACTTTTTGCATCAGCTCCGTCAACTTTTGTGCCTTGCGATCCTCGTTATGTGCAATGACAGTGCACAGATGTTCTGTCAAGAGCTCTTTCTTCTCCGACGCATTATGTAGATCTAACTTAGCTCTAAGAAACTGAGCCTCAATCTTTACGTAATGTTTTCTAAAAATTCGAACAAACTGATAAGAATCCCAAGGGAGATATTATGTTATCAATTACTCACTCCACATTGGCAAAGTGTATGCAAGCTGCGTCAATTTGTTTCCGCAGCAGGGCCACATCGACGGCAAGATCGCTCTCCAATTTGGAGAGCTCATGGCGTATCTCTTCGATTTTACGCGATTCCGCGGCTGTTTTCTGTGTGTGCTGCTCAATGGCTTTGTAGAGCATCTGCTTCTTCTGCTTGTTCTGTTCCTCGATTACCTTGCGATGCTGTTCGAAATCCTTCAGTGAGATACCCTTAAAGGGTGACTCCGTGGTGAGTGCATGCTGCTGCTCTCTCCGAATCTTTGGTGCTTGGCAGTATGCTGGCATCGTCGTCTGTGCTGCTTACCTTGAGAATTGAACTGTCATCCGGAGTCGTGCTATGGCCACTCGGCGTGTACGTGGCAGTCCCGACGGAGGCTGCAGACTGTCCATTCGTCATTGTCGCGGGCTTGACTGTGCCGCAATAGAGCGCCTCGACCAGTGAGTCAGATAGACCTTGCTCCAAGTTAAGAGATTCTTCTTCGTGCTTATCATCTCTCTTCGTGGCAGTGGGCGGCTCTTTTGGTTGCGTTGCTGTGGGAGTGGCCGATCGTGGCTTGGCCTTGGCAGGTACAGCAGCTTGCTGCGTCTTCGGCTGCTGCTGTTGCTGCTGCTTTCGCAATTGATCAGCCTGACGGAAGATCTTGTCGGGCATTCGTCTTATGCCGGGCTGATTTAAGAGCACCTGCTTGGCTGCAAGTTCACATACAAGCACACAAACACACACATAAGCATTCGTTTGTGATTATTTTGTTTAGCTTAACACACACACACAAGCGAAGCAAACAAGTTCTTAGAAACATTTCTATATTTACCTGTTTCGGCATTTGATCTTGCGCTCTGCTTTTTCACTCCCGTTATTTTGAGTATTTCGTCGTTGCTAAACCCCATAAAGTTCTCAGCCATAGTGTAATTTTAATAAATAATTATCCATTAGCAGCGCTTCACACAACACATCAGCAAACAATCGCACAGCGTTGCCACATCATTTGCAGGGTCGATCGCTGAGTTTTCGATAGAAATCGATCGATTGTGTGCATAGCGCGCGTATTTCAATAAAATACAATCGAATTTAAAAAACCAAAATAATTTTATTGTAACAATTTAATGCCTAGTTCAGAGCGTAGCTCATGTATGTTTTGCTCCCAGCGCTGCTCCCAGTAGATGGGCATCATGGGCCTCATACACTTGCCGTTGTCGATGGCCCAAGGCAAGTAGCGCTTCAAGTACTCTCGACGTTGCCTGAAAACACAGAATGATGACAAGACGATTGTGCGTTGTGTTATTGAATTAACCCTAGAACATTCATGTTTTCTACTTCTATTCTTTTCTGCTTACTTGGGTCGCAAACGAACTGCGCCAAAAAACGGCACCTCCATAGCACATTGGCAGCCCAGTATTCAGCGCCTCTACCCATTTAACAGCTACCTCACCCAGCATATTGGTGGGCATGTTCAGTACGGTGTGAATCAAGTCATGGCACTCGCGATAACGCGTCATTATGTAGGCCAGCTTGGGATCGTCCAGAAAACGAACCTCCATACGCGAATCGGGCGTTACTTTCTGAGTGCACAAGTGCATTAAAGAAATGTAAACAAAACAGAGAAGATATTAAACTTAATTTATGCTTGCGATAGATCAAACAGAGCTACATACTAGGTATATATGTATGTATACGTTAATTCATATATACATATTATATAAATATTAATCAGTGACGCATCGAGCGAGAGCTAGACAACGGCATAAAGATTATTCTAACTGATTAAAACTCACGTTATCCATGAGAAATTTGACGTAGGTAGCGCCGAAGCTGTCGGGCGGCAAAGTTTCCAAGCGATTAAGATCCACAGTCATCGTGTTAATGCGTGGCTTCTCGCTCAGAATCCGTCTACCTTCCTCGCTGGCCTCCATTGTGTCCAATATGTTCCACAAAGCATTTTCTCCCGTTGTCTCGCCCAAGCAGGCAATCATATCGTGGCTAGAGAGAGGTGGGATGTCTTAGTTAGAATTACTTAGCTAGAATTGTGTAACCTACCGTCGAGGATCTAACAGGGAAGCTATGGAGGAGCCAGCGCCGAGCAACAGTCGCTGGAAGGGACTTATGCTAATGCGGTTTAGCATATATTCACGCTCAAAGGCATCCAGTTCCTCCGCCGTGCTGTCTGTGACCGCAGTGCGACGCATGGGCAAGGCCAAAGCGGTTGCGCATCTCTGCACCTGCGGCAATGCGCCTCGCCAGCAACGCCGAATCATTTCTGGGGATAAGTATACGAGAAGGAAACATAAATGACGTATTCGATGAAGCTCCAACACCTTGTTGACCTCATCAGCTGCGTACACCGGCAGCAGCATTGCCTACTAATTGCCGGTGTGTCTGTGCGTGTGCGAGTATGACTCGGCTCTTGGAGGCGACCCTGAGTGTACCCCTGGTAGGCCAGTAGGGGCCACAGTTTAGGCGGCACACGTACGTGGCTTTAATAATAGCCACAGCGTCGACGAATAAACAATTTGTCTATATGAAGTCAAAGCTGAAGTCGATGCAGAGAGATTCACAAGTAAACATTGCCGCCCCAAAACGGTTAACGTTCAATGCTGAAACAAATCTGGGAACCGGTTTCAGCCTCCACACACGCCACTCTTTGTTTATAATCTCACAATTGAACCTTCAAAAGCGCGGCTGAACCCCCATGCGACAAAGCAAAGAACCAATGAACCACCGGGCAACCGGCATTTCTGTTCTGTTCTTGTGTTCCTCATTCGTTTTATTTTCTATTTTGCTTTTTTTTTTGTCGTTGCTTTGATAAGAAACTTCCTCAAAAGAATCTAAATATAATAATGTTATAGATAATTATATACATAAACAATTATATTCAAACGAGATAAGACCAGCTGCATATTCAGATAGGCGCATATTAATCTAGCTGAAACTTTTTTGATTTTAACAAATTCACTGGAAAGCAAATTATGTTTGGTATACGACTTCTTAGGAATAGAATAACTTATGTATGTATATTCAAAGTTCTTTTAACATGATCACAAGATCATTGGAAATTAATTAGCTTGATTACAGTTCATGTAGAAGATTCTTATCTTCTAGGAAAATTCAAATTGGCAACGGGTAGCGTAATTAACAATTAGATTTACTAATATTTGCACAACAAACGGACACGGACATATGCACATTACATAGCTCCCTACTAGACCTTATCGCACTGCGTCTGTCGCAGGGCAATCTTATCAAGTTACCTGTTCTCTCGTCAAATTTAAAAAACAAATTGGATCACATATTTAGGTGTTTGTGTGACTGTGTGTGGATGTGTGTGTGTGTACAGTACACATACATACATTTATTTAATTACCTATTATGTTATGTGGAAGTTAACTACTTCTGTATATAGATATCTTTAACTCTTATGACACATGCATACATACATAACTTAGCTTGTGGCTCAGCGATTGCATATGGTAGGTTAACTTTACAGAGACACTTAAATTATCATACTTAGGAGCTAAAACGGTATATATACTTAAATACATAACTACATATGTACAGTTACAGGATTGAGCGCGTTTCTCGCTGATCTCTGCTCAACAACTACAGTTCCTTCGATCCTTTATTGGTACATAAAACATTTATGGCTTTGGCAGAAAAGCAAGCGACATGGGCCCCTCTCCCTCTCTTTCCTTCCCTGGCTAGACACTCTCTCCTCGAGTATTGGGTAAGTGGGTCTGCTTATCAGGCGCCTGCTTCCGCCTGAATGTAACGTAGGTATAGAGAAGACTGGCCAACACGCTGATGTTGATGCCGATGCAGTTGAGCCACGAGAAGACATAGTCGCCGCCAATGAACATGCCCAGATACGTTACACAAATGTTCTTGAGGCAGCCCACAATGGTGGTGGTCAACGCCGAGTTGAACTGGGTGCACAGTATCGTGCTGTAGGAGAGAATGAAGCCCATGACGCAGCTGAGCAGGAACTGTACCACGAATGCGGGATCATTCCAACTAGGGAAGTTGAGCGCCTTCTCTAGGTCGCCGGTGAAGTAGTTGAGCAAAAGTGCGGGCACAAACATGAACAGCGAGTTGTAGAACATCAGTCCGTACTTTCCGATCTCTGAGGTATCCAGCTTCTTCTTTACGTACACTCCATTTGAAGCTGTCAAGGCATTGGTGATCATTACGTACGTGTAGCCCTGCATATTGAAGGACAAATCATCGGAGGCAGCTATCAGGGCGCCGCCAATCATGGCATAGACGCTGACCTGCACAGCCCTCGTGGGGTGTACTCCGAGTATTTTAAGCTCCAGCAACATGGTCATCAGTATGGAGAATCGACGCAATGCCGCAAACATGGGCAAACTGAGGGCTTTGGTGCCGCCCAGGCCAAAGATCATGTTGAACCCAAAGATCAATGGCAGCGGAAAGATCTTGGCGAAGGTATTTCGCTGCAGTGGCGGATACGTGACCAGTTTAGCCCGCTTGCCGGCGCCTAGCACAACAATGCTGGCCGTAAGCTGGCCCAGGCTGAGAAACAGAAACGATGGAAAGGCGTAGGAGGTCAAGACCGTCTTGTTAACCACTGTAATCATGAACGAGGACAGTCCGTAGAACACTGCGCTGCCGACCTTCTTTAGAAATATGGCCGAGTCAGCCTCCTCTCGCTCTCGCTCCCTTTCTCTTTCCCTGTCTCTGTGACTGGAACGCAGCTCCTTTGATCCGCCGCCGGAGGAGGTTATCAAGGCTCCATTTGATGACTTCTCCTCGTTGTCACTGTTATCGCCGTCGTTGGCATCGAGCAGCGGCGCTAAATCCAGCGCTGTGCTGCCGCCACGCGAGATACTCATTCTAATTGCTTTGTACTTAACTTTACTTCCTTTCTCGTTTGTTTCAACGTTAAATTGTGCATGTGTTGATTGCGTTTGTTTTGTACGTGCATTGACTGCTTTGTATGTCGCTAATTATCACTTTCACGCTTCATATTGCACTATCTATTGGGTTTCTTAAAACTCTGCAGTAGCGTGCATAATTCTCTAATTCTATTGCGGTATTTTTGTTTCTGCGGCGGTGTCGCTGACTCGTAAAATGAAAAACTATTTTCACCGACGCGCTCTCATGTCTCGCTCTCTGGCTAATCATATGAACATATGGCTTGCAATGTGACCAGACATGGCAGCGCAAGAAATACACCATTTGTAATGTATTACAGCACATAATTGGTAAAGTTAATATATTCATTTGCAACTACAATGGAAGTTTATAGTAATAAATAATAACATGTTTTATTTATTATAAACCTCTTGCCAATATCGTGACAGACGAATTAAAACTTGTTTATTAAAACAGTGTCTGACAGGAACGACACTGCCGGCAACGCAATTACTCCGAAGAGAATTTATAATAACTTTTGTACTCACTTTGCAGGCTTAAATGTAATTAAAAATGCTTTAAATTTATGTAAAAATGTAAAACGAAAAGCACAATTAACAATTCTCTGATGTCTTGTTTCGCCTCAGCTGTTGCTTGCACTGTATTCCACAACACTGATTTCTTCAGGCGACATAGACAACTCTGGCAGAAACAGCTGTTTGTGGTTTTCGGAGTATCGCATAAAAATCGAAAACAGAAAAGTGCATTTCTCGTAAATTTTTAAATAAATAATTTGCCAAGATGAGCAGCTCAAAGAAAAAGACTATTAGTGACCAAATTCCAAAGCCTATAAGTATTAAGAAGGAGAAATCCGAAGAAGATCGCACCTTGCATCCGATTTCACATTATATTGACGACCGTCTGGAACTGGTTAAACAAATTTTCGGCACCCTAAAGCCGAAAACGATTATGAATTTGGCTCCAGAGTTCCTAAAAGTATGTGAAAATGAATGTAATAATTTATATTAACCACTGCCTCGAACACACAGAAAACAAGCTTGGATGAAATTGAAGAACTTTGCCTAAATGAGCTGCTCTGCATATCGACCAAGCGCCTGAAGTCCATCATTGCAGACACCCGGTGTCCCACCGACACCGAAAGCTCTGAAGACTCTGATGTGGAACACAAAGAGGGTAAGTGCAGCTATTGAGAAAGATAAAGTATTATTAAAAATATGTTTTTATACAGAACACATCTCGCTGGAAGAGATCTCCTCGGACAGTGACATTGGAGGCAATGACAACCGTCGTGGTAAGTCGAATGGGTTTGACAAGAATGAACAGCCTTCATCTATAGACTCCCACCTCCTTCCCCACACACTCAAAATGCAATTTATACGACATTTAGATTTAATTTTGAATGACTTGTGTCCTGTCAGTATCTGAAGAACTGCACGTCATAGCTTCGTAACTTAGGTTCCGTATTTGAATTTTTCACAATTGACAATCGGTGCCACGTAAAACGCGCGCAGTATGCAAACATCTTCATCAATGCCGAATTGAACATTCTCCGCATCCTCCTTGCCCACTTCCAAGGTGACGACAAAGTCACCCACCTCCAGGCATCCCCTGCGACGCATGTAATCCACACCAAATTCAATGGGGCTATATCCACATTCATTCAGCTGGGGTGCATAGAGCACGGGATGCGTGTTGCGTCGCAGATGCAACGCTCTTGCCAACTCGAACTTACAGTCGATTGTTTCCTGATCGTCGTCGGCATTGAGTGGCATCATCATATACACTGGGCAATAGATCTCCGATCGAGCCAGTGCTACACTTGCATTTTCGCACTTTGTAAACACAAAGATAGCCTGACACTCGATAGATGAAATGGTGCGTATGATGAAGTTGATGATAGTTTGGTAGGAGCTTAGTATGGACTTGACCTCCTGTTGATTTTGCACCACACCCACACGATAGTCACGAATGGGCATCAGTTTCTTGACAATCAGTGGATACTTGTTACACCACGGACTCTTCTGCATGTGTATCGTATCGATCTTCCATAGGAATTCATGCAACTCAAACCGTTTGAAGTCGTTGCAACGTTCCAACGGCACAGTGCCGATGACCGGCTTCTTCTGACAGTGGGCAATGGGCAGAGCATCCTCCATGATGTAGTTATAGACACAGCAGTTCACATGGAACATGTCCGGTATCCAGAGATAGTCCAATAACTTTATAATGCCCAGCAGATCCAGCATATTGTTTCGCACATACTCGAAGTCAATGCAGCCAATCAATTTGAAGTTGTATTCAGCTTTGATTGCAGTGCTCAGAGCACGCAAGAAGGCTTTGCAACGAATCTTGGGCATGATAATAAAGTTAGCCTTCAGCAGGAAGGCACGCACCAGGTCGGCTTCAAACAGTGCGGGATACACTTCGGGCGGCAGTGCATGACATTGACGAGGCAGCTCAATGAAGTCATACGAGGACAGCAGTCCGGCATCGATAATCAGCACGGCCAGCGCCTCTTTCAGCGTCTTGACCACACGACAGCGAACTTCAGGTCCCAGCAACAATATATCGTTTAGCTGCACGGTTTTTAGATAGGCATGCAGGTTGATCACATAGATTATCTCCCGGAAGCCAGCGTATCGATATGCCATATTGGTTGTTAGGGTGACCACCGAGCCACGTGCCAGCATTGTTGAGCAGTTGTTTCTCATGCGTCCCACGCGGCAACAGTCCCCATTGATCTCGATGGCCAGTGCCGTTGCTGTGCTCAGCTCGCGCTCGTCCGCATGAGCGGAAATTGCAATGTTCAGGGTTTCCAGTATTTTGGTCAACTCCTCCGGCTTGAAGGCAACCATGTCGATGTGAAACGTAAAGGTGCCATGCTCTAGCATTCTCCGCAGCTCTTCGTGTGTTGTCTCCATGACGACCTTGGCCATCAGGCCCATGTGATAGTAGCGACGATGACGACGCTTACGCGCATGTTTCTCGTGCGCATCGCAAGCGGCTTTGAAGTCGCGTAATCTTTGCTCAAGATCCGTTTGGCCATTTAAGCGAAGAGTAAACTTGTTTGGATCGCACTCTGATTCACACTCCTCCTCATCATCATCATCCCTGTCCTCTATCTCCGAATCTATCTGCACACCGATATTAGAAACCCTTGAAGGCATGACGTGCAATTAATTTTAAATTAACAATAGACTTTCGCTTTAACCTGGAAATTTTTATTTACAGCTAAAAAAGACGCGGAAAACTACTGCTAAAAGAGCCGATAGAAATAATGCAAATAAAGAACGTAAGTAAACTTTATAAAGTGTACAAAACGACTACAAGTGCCTACTGGAATAACTGATTCAATATCATTTTTCCATTCTATATATGATGTTTAAACCAATGCCAGCGGATGGACCGATTAGTGTGTTGGAACTGCTGGAGCTACAGGCACGTGCACGCGCCATTCGTTCTCAACTGGCCATGGAACCAATTACAAAGATCGAAGTCAAATCCGACGATGACGATGAGGAGCAGAGCGAGAAACCAAGCAAGGACAAGATAAGTAAGGAGAAACGCAGAAATTCAAACAAGCGCAAGTCCAGTGAGCTGACAACGTCTAAGGAAGCCAGCAGCTCACAATCGCAGACTCAGCCCAATGGAAAGAGTGCCAAAGAAGCTCCAGCACCACAGAAAAAGATTAAAATAAAGCGAAACTATCGCAATACCACCAAGTCACCGGAGAAGCAGCCCGAGAGCCAACCAGTTGCAAAGACTAAGCAACCCGAAATCATTGAAGAGACTCGTAAATCGCGTTCGGCCTCACCGGATGTAATACCCATACCAGCGGAGCCAGAAACATTACTGATTAACGACAGCACCGATGAGGATGAGGTGCCAAAGCAGAAGCAGGAAACGAAGGTGCCCGAGGCCGAAGCACAAGCTGCAGCACAGTACCCGAACCAGAGCCAGCCGAGTTAAGCGAACCCGAAGAGGGAGAGGTGAGAGATGAGGTCGTGGCTGAAGCTGTAGTTGTAGCCGAAACTGAGACTGCAACAAAGAGTAGCGAAGAGCAAAAACCTGAAGAGAGTTCTATAGAAACTGAAGAGCCTCTGATAGCAACTGGGAAGGAGGCAACTGTGGAAAAGCCTGAAGACGAAGCCACTGTCGAGGAGGAGCCTTCTTGCAGCAAGGAAACCATGCAGTCTGATGTGCCCACAGATCAGCCACATAGTATTAATTCTGTGGACGATGATGATCATAACGATGATGTCATTTCCATTGGCGGTGATCTGGAAATGATTGAGGAGCTGGCCAAGGTAGAAGATGAACCCGTGGTTAAGGTGAAAAGTGAGGCTCCTGAAATACTACGCTTGCCCGACGAGGAAGACAACGATGTCATCTCGCTGAACACCAGCGAGGATGAGCACGAAAAGCTGGAGGAACCAAGCTCCGAGGTAAGAGACACCTGCGCTATACTTTTAACGCCTTAAACTTATCGTCTTTGCGTTTCTGTTCTTGCAGTCGTGGCGCACACGCTATTTAAAGAGCTCCAAGGTTAGCCAGGTGCTTGCGGCGTCTCGTTTGGGAAAACGTGTGCGTGATAAAATCAAGAAATCGAAGCGTGCCGAAAAGCACAGCGAGTCAAAGGAAGCCGGCAATGAGAAGGCGTCACAGCAGCAGCAGCAGCAGCGAGTTTACCTCCAAGCACGAGGATGGCTCCATGGAGCAATACCAGGAACTTTTACAGCACCGACAGCGAAAAAGTTCCAACGGTGGCAAGGGCGATAAATAAATGGCTAAGGGAAATGGCAATGGAACAACTGTTATTGAAAAGTCACTCTGCGTAGACGTAGAATTATATAGCATATAAAAAGTCAAATAAAAAGAAAGCTACCAAGCAACGCACACAAAATTTGAATATTTCGTGTTAAGCGCATATTTGATTTTTCTGTGTTCTCTTTTTGACAACATACCCTGTAAACCCTCAAACTCGGGTAAAACAGGTTCTCAATCTCTGTACTTTAAAATATATTAACTGTAAATTTGAATGTACAAAAGGACGAAGCAGGATAAACCTTCTGTATGTTTACAGACTTAAACTAGTGTAACTTTTATATAGAATAAATAAAGATAGTATATCCAAACTGTTACTAGTATTCTTTTATGTTTACTACAGGGTATCTGGTAGTCGAGAGCTCACAAACTAATTTCTTATTTATTTCCTCGTTTTTCGTGTTTTTAGTTTTGTTTGTAGTTTAAAAGAAATGCGAAAACTATGCCTTGTCATTTCCGGCGTACATTTGGTGCCACCATTTGCGCAGGGGAACAGGTAAGGGCAGGCAGAGGGGAGGAAAAGCCGTTAACGAGCCGCACGCTACGTTACGCATTGAAAGGGAATGGGAAATGGGAGCCACGAATTGGAAGTTGCTCTAAAATCAGTCCCCATGTTGATGGTTGAGTTTTGTCAATGGAGTCAAGAGAGGAGACTTGCCACGCGGGGGCAGTGTCTCAATTATGCTTCATCTATGTGTGTGTGTGGCGTTTGCTTCGAGCGTGTTGCACCATAAACGATGATTGTTTTATCAGAGACTGCGACATGTTGATAAACTATATTAAAACACTCTCGGGAGACGAAGGGTGTCGAGCCGAGAGGCCTCTCAGAGCGACGGCGCATGTGTCGTGTGTGTTTGGGTGTGAGTTTGAGTGTGTGTGTTAGTGTGTCTGTGTGTGTGTATATGTGTGTTGGCGAATCCATCAAGTGGGCACACATACACAGACACAGCTGCATGCACTGCCAATTGAACAACAGGGAAATTATGAATGAATATTAGATCAAATTGCAGCATAAAATTAAGCAAAGGATTACTCTAAAATCTACTCTGAATTTTCAACAATTACACAACCCCACAAAAAAAAAAGTTTGTCATGATCTGGGTATGCGGCATATGCAGTTATATGTATTTTGGGTCGCTGAATCCGAATCCGGGGTCAGAAATTCTCCATCACGTCTGGATTTCGACCTAACCTCAAAAAACTGAAAAACCTTTGGATATCCCCCAAAAGATATAGAATCGTGATCTGGGCATGCGATATATGTTTTAACATGTATTTTGTCCTTCTAAGTCCGAATCCGAAGTCAAAATTTACATAGCACGTCTGAGTTTCGACTTAACCTCAAAAACATGAAAATTTTTTAAAGTCCCAAAAAATAATGGGGGGTCATGATCGGGTCAAACGACATATATTTCTATATGTTTTTGGATCTTCCAATCGATCCCCAAAAAAAAAACTATCCTATCACGTCAGAATTTTAACCTAACCTAAAATTTTTTTTAAAAACTTTCAACATTTTTATTTATTTTTTAACATTGGATTAGGGTGTATTTAAATTTAATATAAAAAAAAACTTTTCTGTTGGTATACTCCCTTTTGAGCATTGTTTTATCTGTATTCGCAATAGATTCCTTTAAGTAATTAATTTTTGCTTCAAAACTGTATTTTAACTAATAAAAAACATAAATAAAATACGTGATTATACATACTTGCATAAATGCCAAAATAAATTATCAAAAAATTTCAATATTTTGAAAGTTTTTCAAAATTTGTTTAGGTTATGTTAAAATTCAGACGTGATTGCCTGGTTTTGACATTGGATTCGGATTCGGAAGGTCCAAAAACATATAGAAACATATGTCGCATGACCCGATCATGACCCCCATTATTTTTTTGGGACTTTAAAAATTTTTCATGTTTTTTTGAGGGTTAAGCCGAAACTCAGACGTGCTATGTAAATTTTGACTTCGGATTCGGACTTAGAAGGACAAAATACATGTTAAAACATATATCGCATGCCCAGATCACGATTCTATATCTTTTGGGGGATATCCAAAGGTTTTTCAGTTTTTTGAGGTTAGGTCGAAATCCAGACGTGATGGAGAATTTCTGACCCCGGATTCGGATTCAGCGACCCAAAATACATATAACTGCATATGCCGCATACCCAGATCATGACAAACTTTTTTTTGGTGTGGGGTTGTGTTATAGTCTGTGCCTTGCCTCATGGGGCAGCACACGTCTGCAGCGCCAAACGCCCACGCTGAGAAAGTAAACAAAATAGCAACAGAGCGCCGATATCCCCAGCCAGGAACTGGCCAAGTGTGGTGGTGTCATGGAGTTGGTCGTAATGGTGATGGTGGTGGTTTCACTGTGCTCTCTCGGGCTTGCACTCTCTCTCTCTCTCGCGTGCACTGGCTGCGCTCTCTCTCACTGCTGTGTGGGAGTGTGTGTGTGCGAGCACGTCCTTTTGGACGACTGGCAAAGTGGAAAAGCTGAAAAACCCAAATCAGTCTACAGAAAACGCGTACGTGGTGCAGAAGTAGCCGCGCGTGGCCACCACAACGGCGTGCTAGACTTGTCGGTATGATAAATAAGTGAAACGCCCTGTACAAGTTCTGTAAGTTTCAACAACACCAACAACAACAACTACAACAACAACAACAACAAGAAACAACAACAAGCCATACGAAAACATACGAAATATGTTTGATCAAAATGCCAATTTCTGTGACCGATTTCTGAGTGTGTTCTGTGTGTAAAATAATAAACCCAAATCGTGTCAACTCGCAGGATTTCATATATAGCCAAGTAACACTAACAAACAAGTGCTGGGCCGCATAAAGTGTGTGAATCGAGAAATGTAAACAACACTCAAAAACAAAAGAAAAATTAATAAAAAACCGACGCAAAAATGTTGCAGATTTTAAAAGAAGCCAGTGCTGAATTTTCAAGCGTTCTCTTCTTATTAATGCCGTCGATAATGCTGATAATCCTGACCAGAATCGCAATTCTCGCAACGTTGCGCGTTTATTTTCATTTGAGTTTTCGCGTAGGATTAAGGTGCGCTCTCTGACTAGAGACACTGTGAGTCCAAGCCAAAAAAACAAACTAGTTATCAATCCTAACCCGAAACCCGATAAATAAAATGCGCTACTCAAATTTGCTTGCTTCAAATTAAATCTGCAAAAGACTCCAACAAAATTCAATATTGGCTCAATAAACAATTATAAATTTTGAAACTCGAATTGGCTTTTCAAATTGGCATTTTAATGAACTGTATTCAGTATTGCTTGATGCTTTAGTAAACATAAACAATGAATCCAAAAGCACACAAAGTGTACAAGTGCCGTTAATTTCCAAGCGTCAACTGGATAAGTGGAAATTGAAAATTGTTTCGCAGAACGTTATGGAAGTTAACGCATTGTACCATAATATTTATAGAATAGCTTAGTTGATAAATATACCATATATGATACTCCTCAATCCAACTTAACTATAGTGCATGTATTTTAGGGGGTAGAAATTGAGAATATCTTGAATAACGAATGCTTATTATAGGAGTTACCTTTGATTTCTTTTAGATGGGAGTCTTCTTTATAGCAATATGTGGTATTCTTTCATGGGAAAATGCTAAGATTTCATTATATTTATATTAGGAATTTCACATTTAAAGCGCATCTAAAATAATGATTGATTAAATGGAGTTAACTCTCGTTTCTCTATCTTTACTGAAAATGAAAAATATGGGATTATTTCATGGCAAAATACTTAAATTTCATTATATTTAAGATCGGAATTTCACATATGCATGATATCTTGAATCACGATTGCTTATTAGTGAAGTTAACTCTGGTTCATTTACAATTGGATTCTTCTCTTTTGAAAATAGAATTCTTTTCCTTAGAAAAATACTGAAATTGCATTTAATTTAAGGTTGGAATATTTCTCTTGCAAAGCAAATTTCATATTCCTTTATTCTTCATATAAAATACTATAAATTGCTATAATCTACTTTCCCTTGACGGCTTCAATGGCTTCCTGTTATAAAATGCAAAATGATGATTACATCTATATACTTTTAGGCGCGCTAATGCACATCGCACATTAATGTTGCCATGACGCATACACACATAGACATGCAGCAAGCACACACACACATATACATACACACACACACTCACTCACATAAATATGCGAACTTATGAAATTTAATTGAACTACTAAATTGTGTGTGTGCTCGCTTTTTATACCCTGCAGTCATAAAGTGACTAAAAAGGGTATAATAAGGCTGTATGGGTTGTTATAAAACAGTGTGGCATATATGTGCGTGTGCTGCATACCCTGTAAATGACGCACTGACTTACAGCTTTGATAAACTAATAGAGTTGCTAATTAACTCTTAATAAGCGGAAACTAAATGGAAGAGAAGGTTTTATCAGTTGCTCAACTCTGTACAGGGTAAATGACTGTCACATACTCTCTGCCAATACACACTCACTTGTTTCATTAGCACACACACACACAGTCGCATATAGCTGATATATATGTCATAAACTTTTATTAATAATGAAAATTGTACTAAAAATGGTTGGGCAATTTATTAAAAAGTCTCATTAGCTGACAGTGACTCGCACTCATATACACACACATACAGACACACTCACACAACAGCTCGACACGACTTTTATCGCGCATTACGCATACGCCATGTCGGCCCTACGGGTGCTAATAACGTAAAAATAATAATAATGCGACCAAACGGGCCCACAGTAAAAAAAGCGCAGCGCCGGGCGAGAAAAATCGCGATAAAGTAAAATTTCGATATGGACATTATCAAAGAGACTCAACCCCAACTCATCCCCTTCCCCTCATTCTTCCCCCTGCGGCAGTATCTTTCTCTCTGAAATGGGGCCGCTGGCGTAATAACTTCGCATCTAGATTAAGTATTTTTAATGCGAATGCCAATAAAAATATAAAAATTTCAACGATAAGCCTGATAAGATCGAAATCAATTTCGTTCTAATGCAGGACTACATATGTAGATGTATACATACATATACATACATATGTCTGTGTGCCTGTATATAGCCTGATAAACAGTCAACCAATCATTTGCGGCATGTGTTGTCCCCGCGTTTATTTCACTTTATTCTCTCTCGCTTTTGTTTTCGGTCTCGAAAGTCAAAATCAATAAATTTTCCACAATTTTTTTCTCATTCGCTGCGCTCTGCTGGGACGCGACGTCAGCGTCGACGACCCTCGGCTCATTATTAATATTTTTACATTTTCTATGCCCTGTTCGGCTATTTCGCATAGCGCAGTCCAAGGCGCCAAGGCACCTCCCCTTGCCCGTCGACCCAATGGCGGCTGCTTAAGTGTTTTTCTATTATGGGCCCGCCCATTTGCCTCGTCGATATTATATTTGCTTTTAAATATTTTGATATACAGCACAGTTGAGGCTGATGGCTTGGCAAACACACACACATACAGAAACACGTGCTCAGGTACCCAGCGGCAACGGGTGGACAGTAGTTTTCTCTGGAGAGTAGGCCTTGTGCCTTTGTTGACTAGTTTAGGCAGGACGTGCTTTATAGAGTGTACATATTCTACTTCTATTATTTATTGAAAGTATAGTTTTATGTCTTAATGCAAATAACTGCTTTATATAGTGTATATCTATATTAATTATAGTCTTAATATCATGTCATAATTAGCCAATATCTGCTTTAAATACTGTATTTCTTCTACTTTTATAATGTACAGCAACCTTGCCATAATTAGCCTTATTTATTCCTTACCAATTCAGCAACTAGTTCCAAATGCCTGACTTATTCATGCTGTCAGCTCCAACTGGGCACTCAAGCAAATACACTTACACACACACACACAAAAGAGAGCACCCCCCCTTACACACACAGATGCAGATACACTCAAGTAGAGCTGGCAGGCATTTTCTCATAAAAATTTCGTACTCGAATAAGACGAAGTAGCTTCGCACACACACACACACACTCCGAGACAGAGCAGCAAAAAGTAACCCGCAGGCTTTCGGATGGGTTTCTTGCGGGGTAGGGAGGAGGAGGGGCAGTCGCAAAACTTTGAGGCAGCAGCATGGCCAGAAAAATAATGTAAAGGATGTGCCATGGCGACCGAGACGAAGCCGAGTGTAACTGGAAAATAATATTTTTGCCTTCCTCGTCCTTCTTGTTCTTCTTCTACTCTCGCATACTTTCTGCGCCGCAGTATGTAATTCCCTTTTTGTTCTCCTTCTTCTTTCTCTGCTTTCTTTGCGTTTCTTTTGAGTGTCAGAAATGGAAAAGAAAATAATTTGATGGTTTCATAAAGTCGCTGCATGCTGGCTGCAGGGCGGGGGAGTGTGTCTGTGTGTGTGTTTGTGTGTGTGATTAAATTGCAAACTTCCCCTCTGTAGTTGTGTGTGTGTGCTGTGTTTGTATTTGTGTGGAAACGAGGACGAAAGCGAAGCAGAAGAAATTTATGGAATTTTGCTGTCGTTGTTGCTGTTGTTCTCATTATTGCTGCTGTTGTTGTAGTTGTTGTTGTTGCTTATTTTTCGTCTAGTTGTGAAAATTTCTGCGATAGATTTTTCTTGTGCGCTCGAAAGTATTTGCTGCATACTTACAGGGGTGTTTGAACGCGTGTGTGCGAGATAACGAGCACAACGATGACGATGATGATAATGACGATCGCCAGCCGCACTGCCCGCCCGCTCTACTCCCCCCTCTGCCTTGCCCCCTTCTCTGTTACACTCTCTATCCTATCCAGCCATTACGAAAACTTGGCGTTGAGCTCGTCCGGTCAAATACACTTGCATTATTATAAAAATGATTATTATTTCTGCCTCCCTCGAGCGAAGCGCCCACCCACTCCTCACTCACACACCCACTCGCAAATGGCTTAGCCTGTAAGTGTGTGTACACAGTGCTTGTCCTTGTCTCTGTGAGAGTGTGTGTGCGCTGTTTGTGTGTGTGTTTCATTATTAATTTTTCTTGTATTTTTTCCACATTTTTCGTATTTTTATTTTATCATGCCCCACACACACACACACACACCAGCACATATGTATGTATGTATATTTATGCGCTCAGGGGATGGTACACACACAGGCACACTCACACACACACAAATTCATATTCGAATACAGTCACTCATTTTAGTTTATTGTACAAATAATGTTTGATAGAAATATATTTAGTGGAGCGAGCGAGACGGAAGTAGTTTTTCTATTCGCCTTTCCCTTTTGCCTTTGTGCATGAGCAGCACAGCAGATATGCTGGGAAATTCATTTTTCACTGGGATATGAAAGTGAAAATGAGAACAAAAATATGTAGAAAAATTTAACTAACAGCAAATCATTTTGACTGTGTGTATAAGTATATGTGTGTGTGTGTAAGTGGGGGAGGAATCTTGCAGTTGCTGTTGTTGTTGCAGAAATGTTGCCAACGTTCCTTCATTAGTTTCTAATGAGATTTCGTATGTTACTAATGAGCAACGTACGCAGTACTGTTCCAATAGTTACCAAGTGGAGTGTAAAGAAGATTGAACAGCATCTTGTTAGGGTGTACGAAGAACGATGTGTGTCCTCTGCTCTAACTAACGAAGAGCGCTGCCTTAATCCCCCCTCTATGTTAGTTATAGTTTTGCCTTAGAGTTCTTGAGAAATGAAGAATCTTAACACATATTCAAAGAAACTCTATAATTACTTCAGTTATGAAATGTGACATGAAATCAGTAACATTTTAAACTGGTATTATGTATAATATATTGTTAAACTCATTAGTTAGTAATATGACAATTTCCTCTATTGTTCCCTACTTAATTTCAAGTTTAATTGACTACCAAGCAAACCCCTTATCAAAAAGATTATTACAATGCAACTATTTCACTTTAAACCTTTTAAAATGTTGCTATAATTATATCTTCAGAGTGTCATGATTATAATTCCATAGTATTCTATAATAATATCCTCAATAATTCAGTTCAAATTCCAACACGTCCTAAACCAAGAAGTCCGCCCACAAATGCGACGCGTTCTAAAATCAATTTGTCGCACACACATTTCGAACAGTTGAACAGTCGGAAATCCATTTACCGAGCAGACACTGCCCACTTTCCCCTTCCCTGTACCCCCGCCCCCGCTGCCCACTGAACATCAAACACACATCAGCACTTTTGAGGCGATTTCAGGGTTGATTTTAAGCCACAAAAATAATTTCAGTTTGATTTTCAACATAAGTATTAATTGCATTTCCAGGGCGGGGGTGTCAAATGGAGTGCGGCATATGCGCAAGGAGAGGGGAAGGGGTCACATCTATCAATCACACTCTGGAAAGGTGCACGCAGCCGGTCAGAATAATTTCAATGCATAATTACGACAGCAAATGCCAGCTTTGCATGCGTGCTGGAAGAAGGAGGAGTCGGGCAGGGAGTGAACTAGTTCACTACACGGTTCACTTGGCTTTAAACTAAACATTATGATTGCTGGGGCGGCAGTTGACAGTTGACACCCGCCAAGGGGAGGTGGTAATAACGGGTCTGTAAAGTCTTCAAGTTCGAGCCAAAGCAATGCGTACTTGGTTTTGTTTACGTTTCGCGTGCTACACGTGTAGCACGTCCAGCAACAGCAACAGCAACAGACATGCGCCTACGGAGACGCTTGACCCAATCCCAGAGGCACAACATGCCCACAACCACCCACACTCCCTTTGCCTTTTTTTTTTTTTTTTTTTTTTTTTATAATACATATACTGGAGGAAAAGTAAATCTTCGAAAGATACCATACGGAGATGGCATGCACGATTCATACCCCTATAGAATAGGTTTATGCCTACGTACTAAAAAAAACCTCCGTACACTCACCAGTCCTTAACGCGCTCACCGGGACTGCCAGTCAAGGTAATACTTCGGTGAGCAGGATGTGAGGCCAGGTCGCACTCCCTCTTAGATGCGTTAGCATGTAGCGTGACTCCCCTTCCTTAACTCTTTAGTCGCCTTTTACGACAAGCCGAGCCCACTGAGGTAGTATTCTAGCCCCGCCACCACACAGGGAAAAAATCTCCTTATTTAATGTATAAATTGCCTACTGTCTACTGAAATATTACTAATTACTAACGACCTCTAAAGAAATAGAAAATAAAATTAGAAAATCTGAATACTATTTATCCTGAGAACAAAAATTATGTACCAGCTCTATTGGTCATCTCATCGGCTCGGACCCTCTTCATCATGTTAATGATGATGCCATGCCCCACGTCCCATGCATCCTTGTTCGCCAACATGGCAGAGAACAAGCCTCTTGGGCTGAGCGGCACTCCGGACAGAGACCTTAGCTGATCTCTCTCCAAAGTAAACCGGGAACAATTCATAAGGACATGTTCCGCAGTTTCCACAGCGTCGGTGCAGTAGAGGCACTGGGCTGAATCTACATGGCGAAACCGAAATAGATACGCACGGAAGCAGCCATGGTCAGTAAGGAACTGGGTCAGGTGGTAGTCCACTTCTTTGTGTTGACACTCTGCCCATTCCGCTAACACTGGGATGAGCTGATAAGTCCATCTCCCACGGTGCGACGTTTGCCATCTAGCCTGCCACTCTCTCTTCAGCCACTCTTGAGACTCTAGCCGAGAAACGCCATCTCGAATAAAGCCCAGTGCCTTGATCTCGAGGTCGATGGGCGGCATGCCTGCCAGGGCAAGTGCTGCGTCATCTGAAATCGTTCTGAATCCTCTGATGAGTCTGAGGGACATAGTCCGCATCACCGATCGCGCGCCTTTAAGGTAAGTACTCTTATTTGTGGCTGTGCTCCAGATAGGCGCAGCATATAAAAGCGTTGCTTTTGCTACCGCCACCAGCAGCTTTCGAGCCGGCATCCTAGGTCCACCCACGTTTGGCATGAGCCTTGCCAATGAGGCAGATGTTATCCCTGCCTTCCTGCTAGCATAGTTTGCGTGATCCTTAAAAGAGAGCCTGTGGTCTATAAGGATACCCAGGTACTTTAGCGATCCCGCTGAAGTAACTTGGATCCCATTAACTGAGACCTGCAGAGTCTCCACAGTTTTCCTGCTGCTCAGCAGAACAGCCTCGGTCTTGTGCGCCGCGATTTTTTAGACCGACTTTCTCCAGCCAGTCGATGGTCGATCTAATCGTCGCGTTGCACTTTGCCTGTAACTCAGTTAGTGTTTTGGCGACCGCTGTTATTGCCACGTCATCTGCAAAGCAGTGCAGCTCAGCTCCGATGGGCTTGCTAACGCCCAAGATCCCATCGTACATAATGTTCCACAGGATCGGTCCAAGTACCGATCCTTGGGGAACACCTGACGAAACTCGGTAGCTTCTCGGGCCAGCATCCGTGTCGAACCAAAGGACTCGGTCCCTGAAATAACTACCTACCACTAATCTTAAATACTCCTGGATACCCATATTGTGCATAGCACTTAAAATTGTAGGCCATCTTGCAGTGTTGAAGGCGTTCTTCACGTCCAGCGTGACGATTGCGCAGTACTCCTTTCTGCCGCCAAGCCATCTGTCACCATCGAGAGCGTTCTTGGCTATATCTGCAACAGCCGAGAGGGCATCAAGTGTACTTTTTCCCTTGCGGAAGCCGTACTGATGCCTACTCAGGCCATTGGGACTCTCCGTTATTGCCTCTATGCGAGCATACAGAATACGCTCGAATAGCTTACCCACTATGTCAAGCATACATAGTGGGCGGTAGTTGCATGCACCTTGTGCTTGCCCCTTACCTTTCGGCAATAGTACGAGCTTTTGGCTTTTCCACCGCTTAGGAAAGACCCCATCCACGAGGCACTGCTGAAAAGTGTCCCTGAAGATTTCGGGTCGCGCAAGCGCCACCGCCTTGACCACCACTCCCGGAATTCCATCCAGGCCAGGAGATTTATTGGCCTTTATACGCTTTGCAGCCTCGACTACTTCGCTTACTGTTACGCAAGGGAAGGAGACGCAGGGGTATCTTCTAGTGGCTGCCATAACGTGGTCTGTTCAGGGAACAGCTCCGCCACAAGATTGGCCATCACATTGGGTTCAGATGGAGTACCCTCCCTCTTTCTTAACTTATTACTTACGATTTTGTAGGCGAGACCCCAAGGGTCGTCGTCTACGCTCTCAAGCAGATCCTTAAAGGCGCGCGCTTTAGCAGCCGATATACCTTTTTTCAACTCTGCGCGCTTGGCTCTGAAAACCTGGAGAAGTTCGGCGTGGCTAGAGTCTCCTCTGGCTCGTTGCGCTCGTCTCCTAGTCCTGTTGCATTCCAACCGAAGCTGGTGTAAGGATTCATTCCACCAGTGGACAGGAGACTTGCGCTTTGCCTTGCTTTTTCTCGGCATCGTAGCATCGCAAGTTGATACCAGCAGCTTCATCAGATTGGCCGCCATCATCTCCGCATGGCCAGTTGAGATGGTTAGGGAGTCGATTTGATATGACAGCATATCATTATCAAACTTTCTAACATCCCAAGCTTGACCGGGTGAGTTCCTCCGCATACTGCGTACCGCTCCCATTGGTCGCACGCAAAAGGTGATCAGAGCATGGTCGCTCAGAGTTACCTCATCAGAGACTGTCCAATTTGTGTTTGCTACTAAGCCTCTGCTGACGAAGGTAACATCAATATATGACGTGCCCCTGTCGTTGTTGAAGGTCGGCTTGCGGCCGTCATTCAGCAGGATCAGGTCGAGCAGAATCATGGAGTCAGTCACGGCTCGTCCTCTGGAGTTGGAGACGCGGCTGCCCCATTCTGTCGCCCAGGCATTGAAGTCGCCTGCTATAATCGTTGGCCTGCGCCCTCTCGCATGGCTCACGAGCATGTTGAGCATATCATCAAATTGGTCAGAGCTGTCGCTAGGAGGCGCATAACAGCTGTAAATATGCACGCCTTTGATCCTCGCATATGCAATGCCACGCATTGGCGAGGTCGCCCGATCCTGTATATGGAGAGGACTGCAACACTTGATAGCCGCCTTACCCGACTCATCAAGGATCAGACCCGCGTTACCGCCACCCTGGAAATAGGGTTCGCTGAGGAGCATGATGTCTGCATTGCGCTCCGCCGCTGTCTGAGTCAGAAGACTCTGAGCAGCTGCGCAGTGATTGACATTGAGCTGGATAATGTTTATTTGGTCAAACATTATAGTGGCTCTTAGCTCCTTTTTGGCTCGCCTTGAAGGTCGGGCACGCAAAACCACCCGTGGTGTGGTTCCTGTTCACCTCACTGCTGCAGATCAGGCATTTAGGTGGTGCCTCGCATCCCTTTGCCTTATGGCCGCGCTCGCCGCAACGCAAGCAACAGTCAGACCGATCAGTCGCCTTGCAACTGGAAGCATGGTGTCGAAACCCAGACACCTAAAGCATCTCGTAGGACGTACATCCTGGATGATGCGGCAACGTGACCAGCCTACTGTTACCGTGCCCTTTTTTCAGCAATGTGATCGCATCATTCGGGCTTAGCATGACTGTCGCTATCTGGGTGCCATCCCGCATTTTACGCAGGCCGCGCACTGCATCCGGATGAAAACTGATGCTCTGGAACTGAGAGGCCAGACAGCTGAGGAGTTCCTCTGCTGTCGTTGCCTCATCCATACCGCTGATGGAGAGTGCCATTCTCTGGGCACCTGTGCGGACAGCTGCCATTTCCTTCAGGGACTCTTCGAGTACCCCTCTAAATGTGGACACACTTGCTGCTTCCTTAACCCTTACTTCGAGCAGTAGCTCGCCTTGTTGGGTTCTCCTGATTTTTTGACGTGGTTGCCAAAAACACTTAGGTTAGGGTCCGCTTTCAACTTGCGGAGCATATCAGGATATGACGCTTCACCAGTCTTTTTAATTATAAAAGCCTCTGGCTTCTTGCGCAAGCGCTTAGGCTTTACCTTAGACCACTCCTCTTTGCTAGCGTCCTTGGCAACAGCCGCATAGCTAGCCGGAATTGAATCCTTTGGCATAGGAGTCGCACGCTCAGTTGGATTGCTCAGAGAAGGCTTCACTGAGGGGGGCTTAACTACAGGGCGCTTCACTGAAGTATCTTTCAGTGCGGTATTTTTTGCGCTCGTCGCCGGTGGGCAGACTTTCTTCTCAGTCTGAGTAGCGGTATCCTTGCAAGAGCACTCTCTTGCAGCACCCTCTTCCAGCTGCATCGCTCTGGCATTGAGAGCGGCCAGATCAATGATTGCGCCTTTGGTCTCTTTAGTAACGTGGCGCTGCGTCTCGAAAGCGGATAGCACCAAATTAATTTTGACACTCATCATTGCTAGGATACTCCGCAAGCCTTCATTATGCCCCGACAGATCCAGTGGCCGTATTGGCGACGTGGAAGGGGATTTCGACGCTATTTTTAGCGTCGGCACGCTGATAAGATCAGTGATCTTCTTTTGACCTATGGTGGTAGACGCTACAGAGGCCAGGCCACCCACCTCCACAGCACCGCGAATGCTTGGAATTTCCGCCGTTGTATGAGGTACCGTTTGTACCCTCACAACCGCTGGCGCAGGGATACCATCGCCCTGCATTGCAATTTCCACGCCTCTCGTGGGGGACCTCGACATCCTAGAACTTTTTTTGAATGGATCGTCGGCGTTGGGGGGCAATGCCCCCCGCTGGCTTGTCCATTATCTACCCCTTTCTAGATGGCCCACTCCAAAAAAAAAAAATTATCAATTTAAATTAGAATAAAAATAAATTAAGTATCAACTTAAATTCTATGAACTTAAAATCAAATTAAAATTTATAATTTATTATATATTTAATGGGCGGAAAACAAATCCAAATTTAATTCAAAATTGAATTTCGCGCCCAACGGTCGCAACGCAAGGATAATCGCACCGCAAAAATAGGCGTATCAGAAAACAAATTTGAATTTTAAGTTCAAATTTGAATTCGAATTTCACGCTCCCTTTGCCTGTGTGTGTCTGTGTGTGTGTGCGTGTGCGTGTGAGTAAATTCGAAAGCGAAAGTGCCGGCATCGGCTACTCCGAGGGGGCGACCACAACGTCACCGTGGCATGGACATGCCGACATGCGGACTCAGGCGGCCGACATGTGGAAAGTGAAAGTCAATAGCGAACCTTGACCACGAGACGTGGCCAGACAACTGGACACAGTTCGGCAGTGGCCTCGCTCCGTACTCGGACTCGTAATCGGACTCTGCCTCAGCCTCTGCTGGTGGCCAATGAATTTTCAATGCTGTTGCTGCCTCTCCTGCTGCTGCACCTCTTGTTGTTGCTTGCCTGGTTCGTTCAACCGGCAATTTCGAATTTCACAAACACACACATGCTCACATATGAAGAGAGAGGTAGAGAGAGAGTGGGAGAGCGCTTTGGAGGCGGCCTTCGTTTGTCTTTGCTGCGCATGTGCCGCGAGTGGAGCCGAGCACAAGCGGAGAGCACTTTCGTTTTCATGTGGCTCGGGGAAAAGGCTGCACAAAAGGGGTGGCAATTACACACACACTCACGCACCCACACACACGCGTGTGAAGGGAGACACACATTTACGCGGCACATGGGAGCATCTTGTAAAGTCAAAATCAATCCATCAATCCGTGAGCAAAAACACAACAACAAACATTGCGGCGTTGCGAACGATGTCAGGGGAGTTTTAGTCAATATCTGCTCATTATATATGTATGAGCATGATTCTGTTTTTACGGATTAAATATATAAATCTTTTAGATCGCACGTAAATCGAAAGAAATCGATAAAGATTGATATGTGGCTAGAGAGGAATAGAAGGAAGGAAGATGGCAAAGAATAAAATATAAATTGTCAAGGAAATTTACTTAACTTGAGAATGATAAAGACTGATCAGTTAAGATAGAAAATGTCTGGCAAATTAATTTACAAAATTATGATTATGATTATGTTATTTATTTATTATTTAATGTAAACTTACATTAGTTTATAAGGACTAATGTAAGTTTACATTAAATAATAAATAAATAACATATTCATAATCATAATAAAAATAAACTTCAAAGAAGTCTTCACTTTAACCTTACTTAAGTTCATATTTCGTTTTGATTTGTAATATTTATATTTCATATTTTATATTATATTTCAAGATAATGATACAAGTCAGATAGAAAGACATCTTTACCTTATTATATTATTATTTATTATGATAAACCATTGAAAATATTCAACGAAATATCTCATATTCTACAATATATATTGAGATAAAGACCTACACGTTATTAAATTATTATTTATGATTACTATTCTCGAAATACAAACACATATCATATATTTTGTATTTTGTATTGAAACAAGTCATGAGCAAGCGTATTTGCCGTTTAGTTTTTTTTTTATAAGACTTATCAGTCATTTATCAATCGAACTTGCAATTCTGAAATAAATATCTCACCCAGAATTTTGCGCGTCATCCCGTAATTAGCTGTCAAGGCAAAGCCGCAGCTTAAGTAACCCCAAAATTGACTCTTATGTCGCATTTAATTATGATTTCTATATTTCTTTTACTGCGTGTGCCTACCCTGGGTCTTCAAGATGAGGCCTAGGCCTGCACTCGGAGAGGTCTTGAGAGCGTGAGGCGCGTGCGGCGCGGGGCGTGTGCTGCGTTAGATTACGCACGAACGGGGCGCAATTGCTTCAATCAGCTCGCAGGGAGGGGGGTTCGCAACTGCATCGTATAGCATCTTATTCAGCCTCATGAATGGGACTTGTCAAATGCACTCGCTACGCGATATGAATACAATAGTAAGAGAACAAGAAAGCGAAGCTAAAGTAGAAGGAGAGGGCAAAGCATAGCCCGAAAATCTCGTTCTCAGTCTCAGTCACAGTTGGGTCGCACCCTCCGAAAAGTCACAAATGTTGAATACATTAGAATAACAAAAATGTATGTAACTCTCGTGCAACAACAACAACAACAAGAGCTACAACGATAGCAGCGACAGCAACAACTGCCGAACAGAAGTTGGAAAAACAAATTGAAAAACTATCGAACAATGATAAATTGGCACGAGAGCACGAAAAAAAAGTCAACATTGTCTGCTGGTGTGAGTGAGAGGCCCACTGTGCGTGTGTGTGTGTGTAGTGCGCTGGTGTGTGTGTGATGGTGGTTACTGAAAAGTTGAGAAAGGGGCGGAGCAATAATGGTTTTCCGGGCAGCGTCGCTCGCTGTCGCTCGTTGTTGTTGGTGAATGTGTTTTTTTTTTAAGGGAAATTATTTGATTTTGGATATTTTGGGGTGTTTTATTGAGGTTTTTTGGGTGCAAAGCGGGAAAACTACTGTGTGTGTGTGGAAAACTATTAAAACTGCCGCGGGGTGTGTAGCGTCTCTGTCTATGTGTTTGTGTGTTTGTGTGTGTGAGTGATTTCAGTATCAATGTTATTGCTGTTTTGATTTCGCGCTTGCAACTGTTCGACGACGGCGATTTGACAGTTTTTTCGTGCTGTGTCATGCGGCAGTTGAGATCGAGCGAGCCACTTGGCAGGACACGAGCAGCACCAGCAGCAGCGAAGTGCGCATGCGCCAACGACTCGTGAAACGGCGCGAACAAAGTGAAATAATTCCACAGAAGAATAACGAAATACGCGTATTACCTGAAACTATAAACAACTGAATGTTCATTATAAAGAAAAATTAAGTTAAAAGCTCAACGAGCTTTACACTTAGTACTATATCAACGATATACCACGATATATCGCATAGTGTGCCTTTACAGGATTTAAATGAGTATGTGATCGTGAGAAAATTTGGAAATATATATAAAGTGAATATAAAATATAAAAAAAAATTTATATAGATAAAAAATCTATATAGTATAAAAGAAAGGGAATAGTTATATACAATAGATAAATAGCCTATACAGCATTTAAAAAAGGGAATAAAGATATAGATAGATAGAGTCTATAAATTTAATTTTTTAAAAGGGAATATATATATACCATAAATAGAAAGAGCGTATAAAGTATTAAAAAGGGGATAAGAATATAGATAGAAGTTCATATACAATAGCATTTCAAAAGGATTTCATAGGATAGAATAGATGAATAGATAGATAGAATAGAAAGATACAATAATATAGATAGTTAGGTAGAAATGATAGACTGGAATTTAGATCATGAATATATAGGACTTAAAGAGTGAAAGATATAGTTGAAAATAAACTGTTTATTAAAGATCAATATAAAGAGTTTATGTAAAAAGATTATATGAGGAATCTGTCTAAAATTTAGAAAGGGGGGTAGCAATAAACAGACAGAGTAGTATTTCAAAAAAAAAAAAATAGAGAGAGACAAAGTGTATATATAGTATCTTAAAAGGAAATACAGACATAGTTAAAGAAACTTTATAGTATTTCAAAAGTAAAGTAGTCTAAACTCTGTAGAGTGTGTTTTCCAATTGATCAGACTTACTATATACGAGTATGCAGCTTTAATTAGTCTTAGTTTGTCTACTGCCTAAAACTAAACATACATGTATACATACATACATATGTATACACTATATCTATATAGACGAGTGCCTGCGCTGTTTACACTCTGCTGTTGCCACTTCCATTTGGACAGGGACGGAGACGAAGACGAAGACGAAAAATCAAATAAAATAACATCAAACTACCTTAGGCTTTATAAAAATCCCAACCATGCTCAACCACCCACACACACACTCCCCTTCTCCCTCTCTCTCTCTGTCTCCCTCTCTCTATCTCTCTTTCTCTCTCTCTCACTGGGCAGGCATTTTTGCTTAACTCCTCAAAGTATAAAAGTGGGCGGCGGGCGCTGCAGAAAATTGTATAAAAGCAAAGTCAACAACAGCAACAACTACAACACCAACAACACCAACAACTACAACAACAACAACATGAACGAGAGAACCAATTTCCAACCATGGAAACTTAATTTATGTCTGCAGCATAGTTGAGAATATTTTTCTTCTGCCTTCGCTCGAGAAATAGGGAAAAAAAATTATATTTTTTTTTTTCGGTTTATTTCGACATTTTTGCCTTTGCCAGGGCACACCTCCCCCCTCCTGCCCTCCCCTGCCGCCACACGTTGCCAGGGCAGCCTGCCTGTCCGTGTGCCTGCCTTCCTTCTGTCTCCACCCCCCTTCCCTCTCTCCTTGGGCGCCCACTTTGCTGGCCGTCTTCGTGTCGTTGTCGGCTTCCTTTTGCTTTCTTGAGAATCAAATTTATTTTACCAAGTCATGTTGAAGAAAATTTTTATAAGTTTTATGCGCAGTTCAAGTGATGGGCCAAGGGGGGGGTGTGGCAGGAGAAGGCAGCTCGGCAAATATTACGCTGTGTATATAATGTGCGTGTGTCTGTGTGTATGTGCGTGTTGGGGAGGGGGAGGAGGTCAGAGGAAAAAAGTTTGTGTGTGCGGCGAACAAAATAAGCAAAATTTGTATTCCTTAAATCGGATGACTTTGTATAAATTTTCGTGTGCGGCAATGGGGTTGCAAGTATGTGTGGGTGTGTGTACGACTTGTGTGAATGTGTGTTCTCTCTGTGTATGAGTGTGTGCGAGTGGGAGGCAGCTGGGCGCACACAGAAACAGGCTGGAAAAAACTTTGCTCTATGTGTGCGGACTGTGTGTGGACTGTGCGCATGTATTTGTATTTGTATTTGTGTTTGTGTACATAATGGAAAAATTTTTCATAGAATTTGCACAAAAATGAAAAAGTGCTAAGCAGGAAGAAGAAGCAGAAGGAAAAAAAAATTACAGGGCGCAGAGTAGAAGAAGCAAGAGAAAATGAAATTAAGCGCATAAGGAAATGAGACACAAAATGCTCTATGGCAGCTGCGAGAGTGTGTGTGTGTGTGTACGAGAGATGTGTGTGCTGTGTGTATGTTAGATGAGTGTGCTGTGTGTGTGAGTGTGTGTTGTGTGTGTGCGCTGCTGCTGCTGCTGGGAGGTATAACAACATTTTTGGCAACATACTTTTGTGTAGAGAAGTTTGGTACATAAGCAGGAAGAGCTGGAGCAGCAGGGGAAGAGGGTGTAATAGGGAAAGCAAGAGGAGTAGAAGTAGGGAAGCAGGAGGCACAGAAGTAACAGTAGGAGTAGGAGAAGTATGCAGAGCTGTAGAGGAGGAGCAACACACGATTTTCATGCTATTCATACCGTAGGCTTCCTTTCCTTCACCTACTTTCCCCTCCCCTGCACTGTACGCACTCCCCACACACACACAGATATACAAAGGGCAGCTCGACTTAAACCCCATGGAAATTCTCCCATGCTCTCTCTCTCCCCCCTCTCTGGCTAGCATGCTTAAGCTTCCTGCAACTTTAGACACCCAATTAGTTTGGGGCTTCTTTAATTAAAGCAAAGTTACAGTTGTTGCTGCGCATTGTCTCATCCCGCTGACCCTTCTCCATCTCTTCTCTCAACTCTCGTTCACAGTAATATCATCCAAAATGGCCGCATCCATATATGCCACCCCACCGCCGGATTTGAGCAGCGAGGACACAGCGCTCTCCGATGTCTCCAACTCATCCACACTCAATACGAATCGCGGCGGCGGCAGCAGCAGCAACAACAGCAGCAGCAACACAAACAACAACAACAGCAACAACAGCAACAGTCACAACACATTGCAGCCACATGAAGCCACAACAGAAGCAGCAACACCAACAACAACAACAGCAGCAACAACAACAGGAGCAGCAGCAACCACATCGAGCATGTCACCCAGTCGAGGGTCATCAAATCTGGAGTCGAAGGCAAAATCGCCGCTGGGAAGCAACACAAATGAGGCAGCAGACGGCGACGAAGCTGCAGACGCTGAGGCCGAGGGGCAAGAGGAGGCAGAGGCTGAAACGGAGGGCGACATGGAGCCAACGGCAATGGCCGCAATGGCAGCAGCAGCAGCGAATGCAGCAGCCATGCAGCTGCAACTGCTGGAGGCACTGAACGATGCCGCCAAGAAGCGACGCAAGCAACACAATCCCAGTCGCCTGGAGGCGCTCAACCTAAGCGGCGCCACCGAGGGGGATGAGGTGGGCGTCGCAGCTGGCGCTGCAGAAGAGTCCGAGCCCAATGCGGTCATTGACTATGAGGAGAAGTTGTCGAAAATGCTGTTGCCCAAGTCCATTGAGAAGCTGAAGGAGACTTTCGAGCTGCTGCAGCAACAGAAGCTGGAGCCTGAAGACATATCAGAAGCGCAGGAGAAGCAGCAGCAGCAGCAGCAGGGAGAGGGAGCAGCAACAGCAGCAACAGCAACAGCAACAGATGATGAATCCCTACCAGACTTACTGCAAACAGTGTGGCGAGAACTTTGAAACAGAGTTCAAACTCAGTCTGCACATGTTGCAGGATCATCAGCAGCAGCAGCAGCAACAGTTGCCCGGCGATGAGCCCATGGATCTGCTGTCCTCCTACAAAGTGAAGCTGGAACGTATCGAGAGTCCCAGTCAGCTTGAGCTGCAGCAGCAACACGAGCAGCAACAGCAGCAGCAGCAGCAGCACATCAGTTGGAACTCTCGAATGGACATGCCAACAGCAACAAGGAGCACGAGCTCTGGCTGCAGGCAATGGCACAGCAGCAGCAGCAGCAGCAGCATCAACAACAGCAGCAGCAACAAGGTGCACTTGGTGGCATCCCACCTGGCTTTGGCTTTGCCCCAGAGGCAGCTGCGCTAGGTTGGCCGCTGCTGGGTATGCCCGGCTTCACGGGGGTCGAGGGACTCAATCGACCTCCGCTGCGCATCTTCAACCCGGAGGCATATTGCGAGCTGTGCAACAAGGAGTTCTGCAACAAATACTTCCTCAAGACACACAAGGCCAACAAGCATGGCATCTTCGATCCCGCCGGCGACTTGACCACGCCCAACAACAACAGCAGTAACAACATCAGCAACAATAACCTCAACCTCAACAACAACAGCTGCAGCAGCAACAACAATAACAACAACAACAACAACAGCATGAGCAGCAACAACAACAGCAATGCACCTTCCATGTTCCAACAGCTGCAGCTGCCACGTGAGGCGCCACCACAGAAACCTGAACCACAACTAACACCACCAGCACCACCCACAGTGCACTGCGACATTTGCAGCAAGCGCTTCACCAACGTCTTCGCCATGCGTCGCCATCGCGCCAAGCAGCACGAACAGACCACGTCCACCTCCTCCTCCTCGCGCCGCGGCAGTCCCAGCGAGCAGCAGCCACCACCACAGCAGCAGCAACAGCAACAGCAGCAGGTGCAGCACGTCAAGCAGGAGCCCAGCGCGGATGCAGTGCCCTATCAGCTGCCCGAGGGATTCCGCGAGGACTTCACGCTGGAGCAGGAGGAGGTTGCCTTTGCGCCGCCACCACGCAAGCTGCACCCGCAGCTGCAGCAACAGGCACGCGACTCCAATTGCTCGCCGGACAAGCTGCGCCGGCTGGGCGTGCTGCTGCCCGAAGCCTTCTGCGAGCTGTGCTGCAAGGAGTACGCCAATCGTTACTTCCTGCGCACGCACAAGTGGAAGCGCCACGGCGTGTTTGTGCCGCCCGATGAGCAGCTCAAGGAGGAGCAGCAGCCACTGATGTCAGCAGCTGCCAATTGGCCCTTCATGCCGCTCAATCTGATGCTGGCCAAGGCAGCTGTCGAGCAGGAGCAGCAGCAGCAGCAGCAGCAACAGCAGCAACAGCCAGAGGCGGAGCAGCACAGCGAGGAGGAGCAGCTGCTGGACGAGCAGCAGCCCAACAAGCGCATCAAGCTGGAGCCAATGGATGAGCCCCATGCTGCAGCAGAGAAGACGGACAACTCTGTGATGGGATTGCAGAATCTGCAGAAGTTGCAGTCGATGCTGCAGCAGCTCAACGACTTCAACGGCAAGCGACCTTTGCCCTGCCACCTGTGCGGTCGCGAGCTGGAGCATCAGTATGCGCTGCGTGCCCACCTGATGACCGAGCACGCCAGTCAGCTGCTGCCCGAGGGGCATCCCATGCTCTACCAGCAACAACAGCAGCAGCAGCAGCAGCAGAACAGTTGCCACTCAAGCTGTCCCCACTGGGCGGAGGTGCAGGGTCGCCCACTGCCGTGGCCACGCCCACACCCACGGCCAGTGATCTGCGCTGCCAGCCGTGCGAGCGCGAGTTTGCCACAACTCAGGAATTCAAGCAACATATCGCCGAGGTACATCTGGGACGCGTGCCCAGTGGCAGTCCACTGCGCGAGGGCTTCTACACGCCAGAGCGTGCCACAATGCCAGGTGCAGGTGCAGGTGCTGCAGGACCTCCCCCCTCCGGCCGCAGCTGGGCCGCCACGTGCCGCTTACACCATCACGCCCACGTCCTCGTACTGCGAGATCTGCAACAAGGAGCTGTGCAACAAGTACTTCATGAAGACGCACATGCAACGCATGCACGGCATCGAGATCGAGAACGGGGCACAGATCGGCGGCGTGGTGTGCAACATATGCAACAAGGAGCTGTGCAGCAAGTACTTCCTGCGCGTGCACAAGCACAACACGCACGGCATCATCGAGGATGGTGCACCGCTGCCACAGCCACGTGGCCAGAATGGCATCAAGGTGGAGGCACAGCAGCAACAGCAACAGCAGCAGCAGCAACAACAGCAGCAGCAGCAACAGCAGCAGCAGCAACAACAGCAGCAGCAGCAACTGCTGGAGCCGGATATCAAGCCGCTGGTCAGCGATGCCAGCAGCAACGCCCCCAACGAGCAGTGCCCGCTCTGCGCTCGTCAGTTCCGCAGCGCCAAGTGGCTGAGGACACATCTGATGAACGAACACGGCGCCGCTGGCCTGGAGAAGCTGCGCGAAATGGAGCAGCCAGCAACAGTTGCTGCCAGCAGCAGCAGCAAGCCAAACAGTCCCACGCTCAAGATACCCAACGGCAACACAGCCTCAGTCAATCCGACGGCCAACCATCTTGCCCAGGCACTGCAGAATGCACAGCAGCAGCTGTTCGGCCAGATGCAGCTGCCCAAGGGAATGCCGCTGCCACTGCCACTGCCGGGCATGTTCGAGCAGACGCCGCGCTTCAAGGAGTATCAGTGCTCACTGTGCCCCTTCACCACGCCCTACTACGCATTCCTCTTCATACACGAGCGCTCGCATGCGCTGCTCAACGGAGCTGGAGCAGGCGAGCTGGGCGGCGAGGCCAGTCTGGGCGTCAAGGCAGAGTCGCCACGTGACAGATCCTACGGATCCTTGGCGCAGGGCAAGGCACGCAGCAAGTCAAACAGAGATCGCACCGACAGAGCCGAACGGGCTGAGCGTGTCGAGGCCATGGAGCACATGGAGCCCACCAATCTGACCACTACTAGCAACAGCAGCAGCAGTCACAGCAACAGCAGCAGCCACAGTAACCACATGAAGCCACAGACACGCACACCGACACCGACGGCAATACCCTCGCCGGGCACAGCGCAGGCAGCAGCAGCAACCACCTCGCCTCCTCCAGCACGAAGTGGCAGCACCAGCAACAGCAACAACAACAACAACAACACCTCGCAGCCAGGCACACCCAATGGCATTGGTGCCCATCGTTCGGCAGCCACATCGCCCTTCGAGATGTGCTCCGATCTGGCCAATGGCAGTGGCAAGCCGGCCAGCTATGCCCAGCCTGTGAAGGCAGAGGAGGCATATCAGATGCAGGCCTTCCACCTGGCGCCGGCTGATGCCGATGCGGAGGGTCTGTTTGCCCCTGCCCTCGTCTATCTGCCCGTGCGAGTGCGCACCTCGGAGTCAGCCACACTCAGCTTCAGGCTGACACCAGCCTAAGCAAGTGGCCAATCTACACTACACAACACAACACAGAAGTGTTGCCAGCGTAAGTTAATCCCCTCAGTTTAGTTAAAGATCATTCGCCACGTTTGTGGCTCAATGACATTGGCTGAAAGTGAAGCAACATTGACAGAATATCAAAAACAGCTTAAAGCTCATTAAAATACAGCTTTGAGAGCTTTAAACAACTTTTTACAACACTGACATAGTACTGAATACAAAGTCAGCTTAAAGCTCATACAGTTATCACATAAAAGCTTTATTTAGAGCTTTAATCAGCTTTTTGAAGACTCCCTTGAGAGCAACAAACTTGAAACCGTTAAAACTACTCGCTAATCAACACTTTACGCCTTTGTTATTGAGCTATAAACCGCATTACGGCCGCAGTCACAGTGCTGCTCGGCAGTAATCGTCCCAGTCCCGTTAACCGACAAGAATACAAGACAAAATAGTGGAACTACAAAAGACTGAGTGCGCATATTAGTTGAGCTCATTATTAAAGTTAATATACAATACAAAAAGAAGAAGAAACAACAACTGCAGCATCGGTATCCGTATACGGAGACTGCAATTGAATCGAAATATATATATTGAAGCGTTTTGTGTATAACATGGAACCCCAAAAAAAACGAATAACTAAACTAAATCGCAGTAATATCTATAACCAAATACAACAACAAGTCCGTTTCAGCTGGCAACACTGAGTGCTAAAACATATTTTTATAACTTCACATAACCGATAACAGAACGAAAGAACGAAAGAAAGCATTAAGCATTTGCATAACATACATACATCTACATATATCTATATCTCTAGTGATTAATATCAAAGTTCCTATGCGTAATAGTAATTTTAAAAGGCCATTAACGGGAGAAACGTAGAGGAAACTTAGTCAAAAGGAAATTAAATACGTACATAATTCATAAGTCGCTGGGGGAGAATCCGCAACGGAGAATCGCAATCGCAAAATCGGATATAGGTGGGGAAGATGAGGCAATGATGTGTGGTTGGCAGCATTAGTATGGAGATAGATAACCGCACTAAATATCGTAGTAGCCAGGAGCCAAGTACGGCTCTGGCAGAATACCGTAGAGCTAGCTAGTTATATAGAGAGATGAAAGAAAAAACACATTCAAGCTTCAGCATAAAAGAGAATTCTATGCACAAATTTGCTCAAAATCAAAATAGGCGAACCAATTCGCAATGTAGACAAAACTCGACATGGGAAAGTGTAGAACTAAGAACAAAACGAAAGAAAGGGAAACTATTTGTAGCTTAATCAGAACAGTTTCATAGATGATCATTTTTATTCCGAACGACTGTAGATACACGTATTTCTTCTACTATTTCTGCTCTCTTCACATCCAATTTCCGTTCTTAACTAGATACTTCAGATTATTAGGCTTTGATTCCGTTCTTTAAAAAAAGGAAATTGTCTCTCACATCTTTATCGTAGTACACCCTATGCCAAAAAACGAACACACACACGAACTAAACAAATATTGTATATAGAGCGCAATGAATTATTTACAGTTGCATGGGCGGGATAGACGGAAGACGGGGAAGAAGGTCAGCTATATCAAGTAGAAATGAGTTCGTGCTAACAAATGGATAGATAATGGCGCCAGTAAAGGTTTTTTCTAGCAGCAGGCAAAACACTCGAACAACTCAGGGCAAAAGTACAATGACCATTAGTACTTTAATATACTATATACCAGATAAATAATAGATAACGCTTATGTGAATCGAGAAATTAACATAAACCTAACATAAATAAAACGAAAAATAAACACGTTAAACATATAAAAATGCTACCTCAGACGGACTTGAAAACAATAATTTAAATAAATGAATTTATATAAACAATGAAACAAAAGAGAAAAACAAAACAAACTATGCTTAAAAACGAAACGCAACTTGTAGAGCAGTGTAAATGAAATTTTTAGTGAATTTACCTCGAAAAAGAAAGAAGAAAAGACATCAAGAAACAGAAACGCACAACAATTTACATTAATTAGTTCTTAGTTGGAGTTACCTAAGTAACCTTTAAGTATCCTTTAGTATCCTTTGCTATACAAGTTTAGTTTTTAGCTATAAGTCCCCTTCAAGAACATTCCCGCTAAATGAAAATACCGACCAAATGCTAGTCACAAACTACAGTTACGCATTCTAGTCAAGTTGAGGAGGGTACCAGCTGTCTGCAGGGCAAGGCCCTGTAGCGCCCCTCCTCATAGAGCATATTGTCGCGACAGGCGGAATACAAGAGAAATCAAATCAGACTCATCTGCGTTTAGTATATTATATCGCAGGCGAGTCTTGACAATAGTATATAGATCGGAACAAAGCCATATATAGCGTACGGCGGTGTCAACTTGCTATTTTTAATTTTATTTTTTAAAAACGTGTGTTTTTTAAAATGCTGCGTGCCTTTTAGCAGTTGCGTCGCCGTACCCCATATAAATCCCATAACCATAAAGAACAGATCATAAACATATACTTTATATATATATAGAACTATAAACTATCCACTTAACAACTTATGATTTTCATTCACAATTATATTTAATTATTTCATTCGGCTTATTTTGTATTGTATATATTAATAAACACGTGTATTTGTTAAACTTGAGTTTTCTTCATTTCTTTATTTATCCCGCTTGATTTTTACTTTCCCAAGCGTGCCAGCCTCGAGCCACAGGGAAGGAGGGGAAAGTCGACTGAGGGGAAACCTCGGTACATTTCGATCTTATCGCAGCCCTTAAAAAAAACATTGTCACTGATTGCCCGCAATTGATTTTTTAAAGAACTCTCAAAGACATTGTCTTTCGGTTATAGGGGGCTACAAATACTTCATGCCGGTCGAACGCCTTGGGCAACAAATTATTAAATTGATTTTTGATTGAATTTTTAAGCGCAATTTGTCAACAATAGGCTGAGACATGTGTTTAAAGTATTTCAGTTCCACAGCAGCTGCTGCCAGTTCGATTTCCGATTTCGGCATATGAGTTTGCATTGGGGTACGTTATCTTGAACACACACTGTGCCGCACACCCTCATAAAAAAAGAGCGAGCTATGCATCCGGCTCAACCCCCACGCTGATTAGTCTATTTGCTTAAAAAAATACCCTCGAAATGATTAGTGAAAAACCAAAGGCATAACGCGATAACAACAACAAAAACATGCATAATAGAAAACTAAAAGAATAGAGAGAGAGAGGGAGAGAAAAAAACCAACACGGTCAACTGGCGCTGTTGTGAGGGTCAAGCCAAGCATTTTCCATGGAAAATTCAAATCGAGCAGCTGCTGCTGCTGGTAGTGAAAAGAAATGGAAAATATGAATTCGACAATTGTGCAAGCTGCACAGGAATTGATTAAAAACGCGCATGCACCGAGAAAAACGAGGCGTAGAAAGTGTAGCCTGATATCGACATTACTTGATAGCAGTTTTCCAAATATCTTTTCCATTTCCCGGCAATTTTTCTCTAGTGTAGCTACCCCTCGAAGGCACTGCAATATTTTCCCTTAATTATTTGTCACGTGTCCATGCAAATTTCCATCCATTGATTACGCACAGAGGACATCGGATACTTTCGCCAATTAAAGATAGAGAATTGCCAGCTCGAATTCGCCCGAGTCGCCTGAGCAACCCTCCTAGGAAGTTTGCCAATTGCGCACCCTCCATGCAAATGCCACCCGTTTTTTCGCCATCCTTATCCACATATATATTTTCTCGATATTTTCTATTGAATTTTTATGGCAATTTACAATGGACTCGACGGGCATTTGGCATTGTAGCCGTAATCCCGGGGCCAACACAGTTTTTGATGGCAAACAATTGCCAAAAAGTTGTCCGGGCGACCCGCTGCGGGGTGAGGCGGTGTGGGGTGGGTTTCCCTGCCCGCAAATTTGCATGTTCAATTGGAATCGTGATGCGACTACGAGGATATGTGAAAAATGAAAAATGCAATTTACTTGACATCGCGACGGCTCTTGTGACGTCCGAGGGTGTTTCCCCTCGTACAACTGCCCCCAACCCCCGGAGCTGAGTATTTCTGCAACATTTGCCAAATTCTGTATGCAAATTTAAGCGTTGCGGCCATTAAGTGTAATGGCATTATTACTTGTAGCTCAGCTCTATCGATTCTTCCCCTGCCTTGCCAGAGGATGCACCTGGTTCTCTTTTATCTTTTGAGTTTATATTAAATATTTCTGTTTCCACACACACACTCACACGAGCGCACAAATCAAAATCGACAACAAAATAGCGAAAAATCAAAATAAGAATCTAGATATATATATAAGTACTATATATATACACGTACATATGTAAATGGATAAGTAAACAATTTTACAAGAACTTGCAACGTACCTTTTAATGAGCATAAATCAAAATTTTGGCCGCAAGACACCCTTTATAAAAAAAAAGAGTCTGTTGAGCTGGAGATGAAAATCAAAAACATTTTACTTAGATCTAAGAAAAATCCCAAAAAAGCGAAAATCAAAAATCGAAAACTCTTAATAAAGTTAGTTGTAAGTGAAATTCAAAATTGAAATTGGAAAAGAATCTATTATTATTATTATTGAAAACGATGTTGAGTTTGGTAGGAAGAAGAAGAGGAAGAAGGAGCATGAAATCAAAAATCGCATGAGCGAAAATCAAAAAACTATATTAAATATAAAGAAAACCAAAACGAAAAATCAAAATAATTTATTTTGCAATTGGCAAATGTACACTAGACACACACACATGTATGGAACAAGAAACTATATATATTATATTGTATTGTATTTGGCATTTACTCTTCGAACGAAAACAAAAAAAAAAGAAAGAAAGAAACTTTGTTATTATGTAAAACACGTGTGAAAATAACTTGAAAGTAATTATTTATATTTATATATATATACTATATATGTAATGTCACGAGCAAAATCAAAAAAGCAGTTGAGAAACACTGCAACAGACCCTTCCCCCTCCAACAATCCACCAATCCACCTGTCACCCGACCCATAATCCTTCTAAAATTCCCTTTCCTTTACTTTTTGTCATTCGATTGTAAGCGAGCATTTATCAAAATCGTATGTGTTTTTTAATGATTATAGTAAATATATATACAACCCCATATACATATACACATATACCATATATATACATATATATATATATACTATATTGTATTGTATGAATTTAAACCATTAAGCATAACAAAATCACAAAATGTATTCATGTAAAAAGAAAAACGTGTCATCATCTCTTCTTATTAAGGTTTCTTCTTTTTGTTTTGATTTTCCGACTATTTCTAAGCTGATTGTGCGACCCTCGAGACGGCATGTTCCCCCCCCTTCCCCACCCCAAACTTTGTGAGTTTTGACATTCGCTTTTCCAGTTTTCTAATGTGGATCGGATCGAAGTTTCACACCACCAGAACAGGCCGCAGTCTGTGCAGACTTGCCCTGAGGGAAGGGCAGGAAACAGGGCGGGGAGGGGGAGGCTTGCGAAATCAGAGTATGTCAATATTTGCATTACATGCGAGGAACGTCTTATCAATAATTTCTGTAAAGAATGCGCCTGCAGTTGGAGAGTAGCTCCGGCGAAGTGGCATGTACTTGGTGGTGCCTGCTCGACGCTTGACTGGGCAGAGGGACACGCGTGTGTGTGTTTGTTGAGCAGCTCCATACCAGTGCCCCGTGTGCTGCTGCTCTTCCTGTGCCAAACTTGCTCCATAAGGGCTGTTGCCGAATCTGGCGAAAGTGTTGCAAAGTGGGGGAGGGATGAGGGACGAGTTCTTCTTTTCTGCAGACTTCTCGACTGTCTGCTGACCGTGCCTGTACGCAGAGGCGTCACTCGAAACTGTTTGTGGTTGTTTGCTCTGCTTAGTGCTCGGCCCTTTCCCCCCACAACAACAACTATCAACACTTGGTCTACACACCAGGGATACACGTCATAATGAGCTGTCCAGGCTAAGTGCCGCCTTGTCCACTCTCCTTGATAAGTCCGCCAGCTACACCGATTCAATTTACTTAGGTGCTCATTAACCGAACTTGAAAATTAGTTTTTAATCGATTTTACAATCACACACGCAGCCAACTACAAATTGCCCACCACACACACCACGCACACACACACAAACCACACACGCACCTCCAGGCTCAGCCTCAGCGGGCATTAAGGACCGCCCCATATCGTAAGTATCAGGTGCGACCCCCGACAGCTTCACAGCCGACAATCGTGCACATATAATACTTGTGTGTGTGTGTGTTTTGGACTCTCACTTAAATCGTTTAGTGGAAACGACAACGGCGCCAAATAACACAAACAACGCGCGCGAACGACAACAATTTTTGCGTCACCATATGCCGGCACATTTTTGGTACGCGTCGTTGCTGCGCATACCCTGCATAAGCGGAAGTGTGGGGC
>JAEIGD010000061.1:437500-557364 GCA_018903425.1 Zaprionus nigranus | reverse complement strand
CAGACGATTCCAGCCCAAAGCACTGGAACATCAAGCCCCGTTGTTGCAGTTAATTCCAGGCAATAAGAAGAACGATTCTTCCAATCAACTGGACCGACGAAAACATACAACATTTCCAACAGTGCAAGGCCTTCTCTCGCAACAGCAACCCTCCTGGTACACCCAGATGCAACACTTTCGCTAAGCACAGATGCTAGTGATACAGCAGTCTGGAGCAGTTCTTCACCAAATCGTGAATAATGAATACCAGCCAATGGGATTTTTTCAGTGTAAAGCTAACGACGCCAATAAAGCGTAAATATATCACTGTATGATCGCGAACTTCTTGCCATCTATCTCAAAGTATCAAGCATTTTCGCTTTATGTTAGAAGGCAAATCATTTCATGTCCGGGCACTGATCACAAACCGCTCATATACGTCTTCACTCCTCTCAAAGGCTGACACAAGGTATCACCAGACAACTCCGCCAATTGGACTTCATTGGTCAGTTCACAACAATCATCTTTACACGTCGCTGGGAGTCGAGAACACGACAGCAGATTATATTGTCTCTGCATAGCAGCAATCGAAAAGCAACATTATCGACTAACTGAGCAAATAGCTTCAGCACAAAGTAATTGCCCAGAGCTTCAAAACAACTTTTTGGAAGACAACAACACAACACTGCAACTCAAATCTGTAAACCTACCACATTCGAGAAACATCAATCTTATGTGATTTTTCTTACTCCTACAGCTCGACCATTTATTCCAAAGCCACTCAGGAAGAAAATCATCAGCAAACTCCACAACATTCGCTCATGGAAGCATTAGATCTACAATGAAGATCATCAAACAACGTTTTATATGGCTTTCAATGCACAAGGAAATCGCCAGCTTCGTCAAACATTGCATTCCTTGTCAACGATGCAAAATAACCCGCCATGTCTATTCACCACTTTCAACACTATCAATTGACAAGCACACGTTTCGAACACATAACTGGGACTTGATTCGACCTTTACCCCCACCCGGTCAATTTAGATACTGTCTCACCATTATTGACCGCTACACACGGTGGCCGAAAGCTGTTGTAATTGAAGACGTGCGGGCAGAGACGGTAGCCGCAGCTCTCATCAACGTCTGGATATCCCGCTTTGGAGTACCTTCCCGTATCAACACAGATCGAGGCGGACAATTCGAATCAAGACTTTTCAACGAATTGTCACTGCCCCTCGGCATCAATCATATACGTACTACTGCATATCACCCGCAAGCTAATGGAATCATTGAGTCCGGGATCGTACTCTTAAACAGCCATAATGTGTCAAAACAGAATTGACTGGCTAAGCAAATTACCAATCATAGTTGCTAGGATTACGATCAGCATTCAAACCTGACATACAAAACTACAGCAGCACAGCTTGTCTATGGATCAACACTACGACTTCCAGGACAATTTCTTCATATGGAAAACAATGTCTTACCGCAAACTGAATTTGTAAAACATCTCGCTGAAATGATGAACGAGCGATTCCGCCCTTCGGCCAACAGCCCATCACGATACTTCAAAGCCATTTGTATTTAAACAACTAATCGACGCAAGGACATGTTTTTCTACGCAACGATACAGTGCGCGGACTATTACAGCCGCCTTACGATGTACCTTACGAAGTTAAATCAAAGCATAACAAATTCTACAATATTCTCATTAACGGAGACGAGATAAGCACAGTATCAATCGATCGGCTCAAACCAGCGTACATTAGCCATAACGAATCAACATCACCATCATCAGTCGGCAGCAGCATCATCAGGAAGCAGGAGCAGAATCGTCTAAGCAACAAACATAGATCAACCGCCAAATAAAATTGAGTCAACTCTATCTCAACCGCCACCCAGACCACGTTGCACGATTAGACTCCCCGTTCGTTTCACACACTTGAAGTCTAGGAGGGAGTACTATGGAGATCTGGCAACCCTCTCAATTTGCCATTCACACTTATTTAAATATTTACTTTCAATAGATAAAACAGATAAAAGCCCAATACAACGGGAGACGCCCAATAAATTATGTCACACAACGGCTCCCGCATCTTGTATACCACGGGACGGACAGTTGTCCTACTACAGATCCAAAGCGCCTTCGACCGAATCAGCTCGCTGCCCCACCCACACCCCTTTGGATCCCTCCGCTCCCGGAGGAAAGTCCCCACAACACTTCCCAAAGCCCGACGACCCTTTACGGGAACAACATAAGTAATAATTAATTAATGTAATTAATTAATGTAATGTTATTGCCTAATCTTCAAAAAACATAACCCCAAATTTATAGAATTCAAATCCACCCCTCATACATCACCCAAACCAACCGCATCTGATGTAACAGACTGCATTGACACCAAAGAGGACACCCACATTTTCAAAACCTCGTCGGCTTACTCCTGATAAACCCGCGCCAAAGAGCAGAGCTTCGGAAATTTTCCTAAAATCGGAGTATGTCGTCCTTCAAAGCCCATATGCATCACCCTTTCACATTGGGTCCGTGTAAAGCAACAGGCGAATTGGCCAGGGCAAGAGCCACGACCACGAGCCAACGTTCCTGATCGGTACCCTCTGCGCACATTCAAGGATTGCACACATATTTTCTATGGTAAGAAAATATTTTCCCAAAATTGATCTCAATCGCGCCCTTTGGCAGCCGTGACATTCAAAACGTAAGGCTATAACCACCCCTTTTGGCTTATACGAATTCACACATATGACATTTGGCTTAGTCAACGCCCCCAACGTTTCAACGCTATATGGACGTCGCCCTCAGAGATCTCGACTTCGTTTTCGTATATTTAGATGACATCGCCGTAGCATCAAGTAACGCTGAACAAACATAGAAATTCATCTTCGCCAAGTTTTTGAACTACTTCAACGTTACCACCTCACAATAAACGCAAGCAAATGTGCCTTCGGACAAAATTCCATCAAATTTTTAAGGACATCATGTCGACTCTCATGGCATCAAACCTTTGCCAGACAAAGTCAAAAGCAATTGTTGATTTTCCATTACCCAAAGTTGTAAAGGAACTTCGACGCTTTCTGGCTATGATCAACTTCTACAGACGATTCCAGCCCAAAGCACTGGAACATCAAGCCCCGTTGTTGCAGTTAATTCCAGGCAATAAGAAGAACGATTCTTCTCCAATCAACTGGACCGACGAAAACATACAACATTTCCAACAGTGCAAGCATTCTCTCGCAACAGCAACCCTCCTGGTACACCCATCTCCAGATGCAACACTTTCGCTAAGCACAGATGCTAGTGATACAGCAGTCGGAGCAGTTCTTCACCAAATCGTGAATAATGAATACCAGCCAATGGGATTTTTCAGTGTAAAGCTAACAGACGCTCAGCGTAAATATAGCACGTATGATCGCGAACTTCTTGCCATCTATCTCAGCATCAAGCATTTTCGCTTTTATGTTAGAAGGCAAATCATTTCATGTCCGCACTGATCACAAACCGCTCATATACGTCTTCACTCAAAAGGCCGGACAAGGCATCACCCAGACAACTCCGTCAATTGGACTTCATTGGTCAGTTCACAACAATCATCTTACACGTCGCTGGAGTCGAGAACACGACAGCAGACACATTGTCTCGCATAGCAGCAATCGAAAGCAACATTATCGACTACGAGCAAATAGCTTCAGCACAAAGTAATTGCCCAGAGCTTCAACAACTTTTGGAAGACAACAACACAACACTGCAACTCAAATCTGTAAACCTACCACATTCAGAAACATCAATCTTATGTGATTTTTCTACTCCTACAGCTCGACCATTTATTCCAAAGCCACTCAGGAAGAAAATCATCAGCAAACTCCACAACATCGCTCATGGAAGCATTAGATCTACAATGAAGATCATCAAACAACGTATGGCCTTCAATGCACAAGGAAATCGCCGGTTTCGTCAAACAACATTGCATTCCTTGTCAACGATGCAAAATAACCCGCCATGTTCATTCACCACTTCAACACTATCAATTGACAGCACATCGTTTCGAACACATAAATTTGGACTTGATTGGACCTTTACCCCAATCTGGTCAATTTAGATACTGTCTCACCATTATTGACCGCTACACACGGTGGCCGAAAGCTGTTGCAATTGAAGACATGCAAGCAGAGACGGTAGCCGCAGCTCTCATCAACGTCTGGATATCCCGCTTTGGAGTACCTTCCCGTATCACCACAGATCAAGGCAGACAATTCGAATCAAGACTTTTCAACGAATTGTCACGGCTCCTCGGCATCAATCATATACGTACTACTGCATATCACCCGCAAGCTAATGGAATCATTGAGCGCTGGCATCGTACTCTTAAAACAGCCATAATGTGTCAAAACAGAATTGACTGGCCAAGCAAATTACCAATCATATTGCTAGGATTACGATCAGCATTCAAACCTGACATACAAACTACAGCAGCACAGCTTGTCTATGGATCAACACTACGACTTCCAGGACAATTTCTTCATATGGAAAACAATGTCTTACCGCAAACTGAATTTGTAAAACATCTCGCTGAAATGATGAACGACATTCGCCCTACACAAACAGCCCGTCACGATACTTCAAAGCCATTTGTATTTAAACAACTAATCGACGCAACACATGTTTTTCTACGCAACGATACAGTGCGCGGATCATTACAGCCGCCTTACGATGGACCTTACGAAGTTAAATCAAAGCATAACAAATTCTACAATATTCTCATCAACGGACGAGATACCACACTATCAATCGATCGCCTCAAACCAGCGTATATTGAGTCACATAACGAATCAACATCACCATCATCATCGGCAGCAGCATCATCAGAAGCAGGAGCAGAATCGTCTACAACAAACATAGATCAACCGCCAAATCAAATTGAGTCAACTCTATCTCAACCGACACCCAGACCACGCCGCACGATTAGACTCGCCGTTCGTTTCACAACTTGAAGTCTAGGAGGGAGTACTATGGAGATCTGGCAACCCTCTCTCGACGCCGAAACACAAAATTGACTTCAGGCTGCCAGCGCGCTGGCCGAAGCATTTGCCTATTGCCAAACTTCACCAGCACCGCATACATTCATACGTGGGCCGTGCATGCATACACGCACACATGGAAACGATCGCACAGCGCAAAGAAGTACGCGCATGCTTATCGTTCCGCTGTCGTTGTGCGACTGAAGCAGTTTTGATGCTATGCACTGTTTGTACTGAGAGCCGAACAGCGAGCTGACCCGGTCGAGCGTTCAGCCGAAGTCTGCTTCTGTTCTTCTTCTTCTGTGGGGCAGCCGTTTTGAAAAATGACTCTCAAACTGCTTCAGGGCTGTTTGACGTCTCTATGTGTTCATTGCTTAGTGATATTAATCTGTTTAATTTATCGATATCGTTTTAATCATCGTTAAGTTCCTTCTCTTTCGATCGGAAACTGTCAAGCACACAACACGTGCCACTCCGTAACTTTTTAAAACCTTTTACATTTTAATCTAAATAAATCATAAGCAACAAACAACATCCATTGCATTTAATTTTATAAAGCATCTACCAAAACTATTGTTCACCACAAATGCATTCCCAGATAGCGCCATTGCACAAGCGTTTAACTGCAAACGAACAAAAACAGCTTCGCTGGCCTATAATGTGCTAGCACCTGCAATGAAGGCAGCGTGACCGAATATGGTATTTTATATACTTTTTGATATATTTTGAACGCTGATTTCGCCCATTAGTATATTTATGGTATATTAGTATATTTGGGTATATTTGCAAAAAATTTTGGTATATGATGGTATTTTCTCTTTGGTCACTCTTTTACAACGTTTGCTATTTTGAGAATTCTAAAATATTAATATATAATTTGTAAAAATAACTATGAGTGGAAGCAAATTTAATAAACAAAAATATCGAGACGAGTGGGAGACCATGCCCGAGAACAGCAAATGGCTCGGCAGGAGTGCCAACAAAATGGATGCTTTCTGCAAAGCCTGTAATTGCGATATTATGAGTAGACTGGCCTCCATAAAACAGCACTCGACTACCCAGAAGCATAAGGACAATATGAAATTTTTCTGTGGAAAGTCAAAGGTATGTGCTTTATATGATTTTTAATTGTAATTGTTAAATCAACTTATCTTTTAGGTCGATTCGTTCTTTAAAAGTCAAGGAGAAACACTGTCTTGCTCCATAAAAAAGGCGGAGTTAATGTTTGCTGCTGCGATAACGGAGCATAACATATCCATGCGGGCTATGGATCACATTAGTGACGTAGTTAAAAATGTATGGAGATCTGGCAACCCTCTCAATTTGCCATTCACACTTATTTAAATATTTACTTTCAATAGATATTAATCTGTTTAATTTATCGATATTGTTTTAATCATCGTTAAGTTCCTTCTCTTTCGATCGGAAACTGTCAAGCACACAACACGTGCCACTCCGTAACTTTTTTAAAACCTTTTACATTTTAATCTAAATAAATCATAAGCAACAAACAACATCCATTGCATTTAATTTTATAAAGCATCTACCAAAACCACCACAATGTTCACCACAATTGGTGACCCTCGACTCTCAAATACGCACACACTCAAAGTCAATCAATTGATAGGCAAGATATCAAATTCGCACATCAACATAATTTCATCATAATTTTCTGACGCAATCAGAATTTACACGTGTTTCATCATACGAAGCACACACAACATTCTTATATGATGGAGAACGATAGTTTTGCTGACGCACAAAATAATTCAGAACCAAGTGGATCAAATCTAAACACAATTACTAGACAGATGCCGTTTCCACAACTTCACACAATCACAAACATAGAAATGTTTTTCACCAAATTGGAAAACTGGTTTCTATTGCAAGGCATCGGTTCTCGGAAAGAGCATGAGAAGTACGCAGCAGTCATAGCGTACGCAGATCCTAAATATTTAGAGCAAGTCCACGATCTTGTCCAAAACGAACCGGAAACAAATCCATACACCACACTTAAGCAGGCTATACTAGGCAAATTCGCAGAATCAGCAATGGTTCGCCTTGAAAAGCTCGCATCTGGAATACAACTCGGTGATGGACGCCCAAGTCATTTACTCAGTCAGCTACAACGGACAAATGCCACCAACGACGAATCAGTTGTCCGTCGCTACTGGATCAAGCGCCTTCCACCTCAAGCTCGTGCCGTCATTGTAGGAATGCTTGAAAGTGCCCCGGATACAACACTATCTCAACTTTCAACAGCCGCAGACGCTGTCATGGACTCACTCACTTTTACATCGAGTGACAACATTTCAGCTATATCGCGCAACAACACCAACAATCGAAATTCTACAGACGATCGTTTCAGCAACATAGAAAAACGTTTGGATTCTCAAGAAAAATTATTTCAGCAAATAAACAGCAAGCTCGGACAAATTCTAAACAACAATAATCGACGCTCTCGCAGCAATAGTCGATTCCAAAGCAACAGTCGCAGCATTACTCCACAGCCCAACAACAACAACAACAAAAATTGTTGGTATCACACCAAGTATGGCGACAAAGCACAAAACTGTCAGGAGCCCTGCTCATTCAACACCAATTCAAAAAACTAAGTCCAGCTGTCGAAGATCATAAAGGCAACTTCGATAGTCAGTCAGATATAGCCTTACCAAATACATCAAAACATCGGATAACAATAAACAGCATTTCCACATACAACCGACTTTTTTTACTGGATTCAAAAACAGGAAAAAAATTTTCTTATTGACACAGGTGCAGACGTATCCGTTATACCAGTTTCAACTATAAACAAACGCATCGCATCATCCAATGAAAATCCTCTTTTCGCAGCGAATGGTAGTATAATCGAATCTTATGGTACAACACGCTTAACCTTGGATTTAGGATTACGTCGTCCATTTGCATGGAACTTTATCATCGCAGATGTCCGCACACCAATCATCGGATCGGATTTCTTACAGCACTACAACCTGCTTGTTGACATTAAACGCCAAAAATTGATTGACGCTCAAACATTGCTAGCACGTAATGTTATTTGCAGCCTTCAATCTTCATTCACAATTAAAACATTCAACACAGCATGCAAATTTTCCAAACTTTTGGAGGAATTCAAATCTATCACTCAATTGGATCATACATCACCCAAACCAACCGCATCTGATGTAACACACTGCATTGACACCAAAGGAGCACCCACATTTTCAAAACCTCGTCGTCTTACTCCTGATAAACTCACAGCAGCAAATTCAGAGTTTGGATATCTTCTAAAAATCGGAGTATGTCGTCCTTCAAAGAGCCCATATGCATCACCCTTACACATGGTCCGTAAAGCAACAGGCGAATGGCGGCCATGTGGCGACTATAGAGCTCTCAATGCACAAACGATTCCTGATCGGTACCCTCTGCCGCACATTCAGGATTGCACACATATTTTCTATGGTAAGAAAATATTTTCCAAAATTGATCTCAATCGCGCATATCACCAGATTCCAATTGAACCACGTGACATTCCAAAAACGGCTATAACCACCCCTTTTGGCTTATACGAATTCACACATATGACATTTGGCATGTGCAACGCAGCACAGACGTTTCAACGCTATATGGACGTCGCCCTCAGAGATCTCGACTTCGTTTTCGTATATTTAGATGACATCGCCGTAGCATCAGGTAACGCTGAACAACATGAAATTCATCTTCGCCAAGTTTTTGAACTACTTCAACGTTACCACCTCACAATAAACGCAAGCAAATGTGCCTTCGGACAAAATTCCATCAAATTTTTAGGACATCATGTCGACTCTCATGGCATCAAACCTTTGCCAGACAAAGTCAAAGCAATTGTTGATTTTCCATTACCCAAAGTTGTAAAGGAACTTCGACGCTTTCTGGCAATGATCAACTTCTACAGACGATTCCAGCCCAAAGCACTGGAACATCAAGCCCCGTTGTTGCAGTTAATTCCAGGCAATAAGAAGAACGATTCTTCTCCAATCAACTGGACCGACGAAAACATACAACATTTCCAACAGTGCAAGCATTCTCTCGCAACAGCAACCCTCCTGGTACACCCATCTCCAGATGCAACACTTTCGCTAAGCACAGATGCTAGTGATACAGCAGTCGGAGCAGTTCTTCACCAAATCGTGAATAATGAATACCAGCCAATGGGATTTTTCAGTGTAAAGCTAACAGACGCTCAGCGTAAATATAGCACGTATGATCGCGAACTTCTTGCCATCTATCTCAGCATCAAGCATTTTCGCTTTATGTTAGAAGGCAAATCATTTCATGTCCGCACTGATCACAAACTGCTCATATACGTCTTCACTCAAAGGCCGGACAAGGCATCACCCAGACAACTCCGCCAATTGGACTTCATTGGTCAGTTCACAACAATCATCTTACACGTCGCTGGAGTCGAGAACACGACAGCAGACACATTGTCTCGCATAGCAGCAATCGAAAGCAACATTATCGACTACGAGCAAATAGCTTCAGCACAAAGTAATTGCCCAGAGCTTCAACAACTTTTGGAAGACAACAACACAACACTGCAACTCAAATCTGTAAACCTACCACATTCAGAAACATCAATCTTATGTGATTTTTCTACTCCTACAGCTCGACCATTTATTCCAAAGCCACTCAGGAAGAAAATCATCAGCAAACTCCACAACATCGCTCATGGAAGCATTAGATCTACAATGAAGATCATCAAACAACGTTTTATATGGCCTTCAATGCACAAGGAAATCGCCAGTTTCGTCAAACATTGCATTCCTTGTCAACGATGCAAAATAACCCGCCATGTTCATTCACCACTTCAACACTATCAATTGACAGCACATCGTTTCGAACACATAAATTTGGACTTGATTGGACCTTTACCCCAATCTGGTCAATTTAGATACTGTCTCACCATTATTGACCGCTACACACGGTGGCCGAAAGCTGTTGCAATTGAAGACATGCAAGCAGAGACGGTAGCCGCAGCTCTCATCAACGTCTGGATATCCCGCTTTGGAGTACCTTCCCGTATCACCACAGATCAAGGCAGACAATTCGAATCAAGACTTTTCAACGAATTGTCACGGCTCCTCGGCATCAATCATATACGTACTACTGCATATCACCCGCAAGCTAATGGAATCATTGAGCGCTGGCATCGTACTCTTAAAACAGCCATAATGTGTCAAAACAGAATTGACTGGCCAAGCAAATTACCAATCATATTGCTAGGATTACGATCAGCATTCAAACCTGACATACAAACTACAGCAGCACAGCTTGTCTATGGATCAACACTACGACTTCCAGGACAATTTCTTCATATGGAAAACAATGTCTTACCGCAAACTGAATTTGTAAAACATCTCGCAGAAATGATGAACGACATTCGCCCTACACAAACAGCCCATCACGATACTTCAAAGCCATTTGTATTTAAACAACTAATCGACGCAACACATGTTTTTCTACGCAACGATACAGTGCGCGGATCATTACAGCCGCCTTACGATGTACCTTACGAAGTTAAATCAAAGCATAACAAATTCTACAATATTCTCATCAACGGACGAGATACCACAGTATCAATCGATCGGCTCAAACCAGCGTATATTGAGTCACATAACGAATCAACATCACCATCATCATCGGCAGCAGCATCATCAGAAGCAGGAGCAGAATCGTCTACAACAAACATAGATCAACCGCCAAATAAAATTGAGTCAACTCTATCTCAACCGCCACCCAGACCACGCCGCACGATTAGACTCCCCGTTCGTTTCACAACTTGAAGTCTAGGAGGGAGTACTATGGAGATCTGGCAACCCTCTCAATTTGCCATTCACACTTATTTAAATATTTACTTTCAATAGATATTAATCTGTTTAATTTATCGATATCGTTTTAATCATCGTTAAGTTCCTTCTCTTTCGATCGGAAACTGTCAAGCACACAACACGTGCCACTCCCTAACTTTTTAAAACCTTACATTTTAATCTAAATAAATCATAAGCAACAAACAACATCCATTGCATTTAATTTTATAAAGCATCTAAAACTATTGTTCACCACAAATGGTGAAAAATAGTTTTAGATGCAAAACTATTGTTCAAAACTATTGTTCACCACAAATGCATTCCCAGATAGCGCCATTGCACAAGCGTTTAACTGCAAACGAACAAAAACAGCTTCGCTGGCCTATAATGTGCTAGCACCTGCAATGAAGGGCCAGTTAATAAAAAGCATGAAAAACTGCGCTTCTCCCGCTGGAAAGCCCGTCTTTTCTGTCATAATCGACGAATCTACTGACGTTACGTGTACAAAAGTTTTGGCGTGTGCCGTTATGTTTTTTGATAATGTTGCGCAGACAAAATTTTTATTTACTATCGACTTGGAGGAGAAAAAGCCGAAGATCTTTTTACAGCGCTCAACGATGGATTGGTATTTTTATGGTATTTTGTAAAAATGAAAATAGTATATTTTAGTATATTTGAGAAAAAAATGGTATATTTCGGTTCGTCCGGCGCGGTCACGCTGACCACATCAGTAGTTGCACTAAGCAATGAACACATAGAGACGTAGTGAGGGTTTTACGGGCCCCTGTGCAATACTTATCAGGGACTCCTACTTAAATTACTCACTCTCAAACTGCGCCAGGGCTGTTTGACGTCTCTATGTGTTCATTGCTTAGTGGTAGTTGGCAATAGGAAATGCAGTTTAAAATCATGTGTGCTCTTTGATTTGTTGTTTACCATTTCTTAAGTGTGTTTGTATGTAAAAGGTGCACCACTTCAGGTATGATTTTTGATCGAGTTTTTAAACTCGTTTTTCGAGCTCAACTGCAGGTGAATAAAGCGAAAATAATGTGAAAATGCAAGTATTTTAATTGGCCAATGCTAGTGTGTTGTTATTTTTATGCTTCACCCGTGTTTTTTTATTTAGCTGTACATGTTTTCACAATTGTTGGTTGTATCTTAATTGTACTTTTCCCAGAAATAATGCTCATATCGAGGTGTATTTTACATACACTATACGCCATGGACAATGTCATTGACAGATTTCTCATGATTACAATACAGAAAGCGTTAATTTCAAATAAAAACAAAAAACTGAAGAAAACTCGCTACTAATTACCCAAGTACATGATGTTGGCGTAGATATGTTTATATGTGTTTTATATACGGTAAAGATATGCATACATATGCTGCGTTTGATGAATGAGAGCAGCACATGCGTCGCGCTTGGTCGACTGTTAGACTTGTTTATCAACCGAAAAGTCGTGTGTGACAGTTTGCCTGAATCCAGTCAAACCCGTGAGGGGCATACGAGGCTGCTGTTACGTTTAGTGCGAAGCTTTGCCAATGGATTTCTCATCTTGATTTGGTTTCGATTTATCCTTGTTCCTATTCTTGCATTTCTCAGCAAACATTTTGGCATCAAAGTCGGCCAACATTCCCATGCATTCTCCGCCTAGATTCTCAATGGGCTCCCAGGTATTCTCCGTTTCGGGAAAGTTCCGCCATTTCAATAGCAGCTGAGGCCGCCCGCCCACATAGCGCTTTTTCAAGTGAGTGTCTTTTGCAAGTGTTGGTTGCGGAGGCTCTGCGTTGTTGTTGTTGTTCTTGGCGGCGTTCTTGTTATTGTTAGTGGATTTAGTTTTTTTTGACTTTTGACCGCCTGCAGCTGCATAACTGGCCTTTCTTTTGCCGAAATTAATCGAAGCTTCGTTACGGGTATTAAATTCAGACATTTTAAAAAGTCAACTAAAAGTACTGCGTCCAGCAACAATGTATGACAGAAACGATTTGCCTTCTATTTTACAACTTACACAGCAACTAGAAAATCAACGAATACAATCACTTAAAAAAACAATCACTTACAGACTAGACCAACATTTTTTTACCTTGAAATAAGTTTGAAAACTCAAAACTTGAGCAGAAGTCAATTTCAATTGAAAGCAAATAAGGAATAAACGTATTGCAATTCTGCGTCAATAGAGAAGGGAGAAAGTCAAGAAAGGGTTGCCGGACCTGTCAAGTAGAGTTGTGCCGTTTAGTTCAGAGTTAGTTCGCTCTTCAAATTGAACTAACGAACTAAATCCCTGATTTTACTTCATTAGTCTTTTGGTCTTTAGTTCATTGATCTTTTGGTCTTTAGTTCGTTGGTCTTTTGGTCTTTAGTTCATTAGTTTTTTTGGTCTTTAGTTCATTAGTCTTTTGGTCTTTAGTTCATTGGTCTTTAGTTCGTTGGTCTTTTGTTCTTTTGGTCTTCGAGTATTTTGTTCGTTCCTTTAGTTCGTTCGTTAGACCGATAGATAGTAACAGACCAAAGAGCTTGTTGCAACTTAACAAGGTCGATAAGCTCACATTCCTATGTAATTACTAAATAAAATTATCATTATAGAATAGAGGAGGTTTTAACATTTTCGCCGCAAGATAACCATTTTTGCCCACTGTACCTGTCTCTAGGCTCTCGACGCCGAAACACAAAAATGACTTCAGGCTGCCAGCGCACTGGCCGAAGCATTTGCCTATTGCCAAACTTCACAAGCACCGCATACATGCATACGCGGGCCGTGCATGCATACACGCACACATGGAAACGATCGTACAGCGCAAAGAAGTACACTCATGCTTATCGTTCCGCTGTCGTTGTGCGACTGAAGCAGTTTTGATGCTATGCACTGTTTGTACTGAGAGCCGAACTGCGAGCTGACCCGGTCGAGCGTTCAGCCGAAGTCTGCTTCTGTTCTTCTTCTTCTGTGGGGCAGCCGTTTTGAAAAATGACTCTCAAACTGCTTCAGGGCTGTTTGACGTCTCTATGTGTTCATTGCTTAGTGATATAACGAACTAAAAGACTCGAAGACCAAAAGATTGAACTATATAACGAACTAAAAGACTCGAATAAACGAAATAAAGATTGAACTAGAGTTCATCAAATAACGAACTAATGAACTAAGTCCCTGAAACGAACCCAAATCAACAACTCTACACATAACAACAACGATATAAAAACTCTTCTTGGCTCATATAAAAACTCTTCACAAAACTCACAAAACAAACATGTTTAAAGACCTGTGCGAAGACCAGCACCGGCCCCGCCTGAGCCAATAGGCCCCGGACATCAGCAGCAGCAGGAATCAAAACATCGGCTTTGGAGGAAAATTCTGAGTGAGTAGAGTGTGAGTGTGATGGGCAAACGAAGGGGCGGAGTACAAAATAAAGCTAAAAAGAAATAGCATGCCTAAGGTGGCTATTATATGCCTGCCGGAGCTGAAACTTCAATGCCCCAACGACTGCGAGGGACCACTCTACAGCCCATCTTGCGAGTACACGTGCGGGAATCGCACGGCAAGTACCAGCGGCCCACGAAAGAACTAAGAAGACAGCATCGAGGGAGTGTCAGCGTGCCATACCGGCGACGACCAGCTGATACAGGCTGACATCATCATATAAAAACTGTGGTGCGCTATTCGCACCACTGCAGCATCGAGGGAGTGTCAGCGTGCGAAGACCGGCGACGCCCAGCTGACACCAGTTAACCAGCAGCATCAACAACTACCGACAGTGCTACAAAGAGCGCAATTTTTTTTTACTTTGCACTGCGTTGCATAATTTTTTTAATTGCACTGCGATGCATATTTTTTCATCAAATTTTAAAACTATTGTACGATTGAGCGGAAACCTATCTTCCCAATGAGAAGTTTAGCCCACAAAGCCAAACGAAAAATTAGGTAGGAAATCTGTAAATTCACACGGGTGAATTATAATTTCTCACCGCCGCAAGGCGTTTTATCAATTCTCAAACTTCTCACCGCCGCAAGGCGTATTATCAATTTTCAAGGCAGCATATCCGACGCATTAGCGTCAATTCAAATATTAAAAAAAAAAAATGAAATAGAAGATAAAATAGATATATGTATAAGCAAATCATAACAAATAAGTAAATGTCATTTGACAATTCAATAAGTAAATTAGATCTAGACCCAATATATTCAGAAACAACTGTATTAAGAGAAAATTTCTTTTTAAACATGGGTCTAGGAGATACTAAGTCGGTAGATTCTACCGCTAATGTAATAAATAAAGTAGAAGTAAGTACAAACAATTTAGATTGGATCACTTGGATCCTAGGCATAATAGCCATCATAATGATCGTAAATGCGCTCACTAAATTGTACAAGCTCCATAATAAATGTTTAAAAAGAAATATGAGAGCAGAGCCAACGATCTAGATAAAATCTAAAGAAAAATAATATTGTTATATCAAAATAAATGTGTTTGGAATACAAATAATAAAGAAAACCAGTAAGAAAAGCAACAGTCGCGCAGCACGCGACAGTGGGATACCCTTCGACCTATGTATGTATGTTCCTATGTATGTACTCATATATGTACATATGCACATGCTTTGAAATTAATCCCGACAGATGGCGCTCGCGCTTCGCGCTCGCCCGCCTCCCTTGTTAGCTGACAGAAGCACTTGGTTTTATGCTCATACTTTCTTAAATAACTTTTGTGATTATTGTCCGATCGGATTGTAATTTGGAGACTACGTAGATATTTCATTCAGCTTAGTATATGTTAAAGTCAGAAAGTTGTATCTTTTATACAGCGCTTACAAATTGAGTTCAAAAATTTATTTATTGATTTGTGGGGGCGGTGGGCGTGGCACCTAACATTTGTAATAAACTTGATCTGCGCCGAGTACATAGGAACCTTCATTCCAAATTTGGTATCTCTAGCGTTTATAATAGCTGAGATCTGTGTGTTCATCTGGTCAGACGGACATCCGGACATCCAGACAGACAGACATAGCTCAATCGACTCGGCTAGTGATCCTGAGCAAGAATATATATACTTTGTGGGGTCTGCCACGCCTCCTTCTGCCTGTTACATACATTTCCATTTTGCACAAAGTTAGTATACCCTTTTTGACCATTTTCAATGGTCGAAGGGTATAAAAATACAAACGCTACAGTCAGGAGCTGACTGTAAGGCCATGGATTATCATAGTATACCGTAGGCAAATTTCATTACATGTGCTTCTTCTTGATTTTAATTTATTTGACTGTAACTTTTCTTTTAGTTTATAAGAATAAAAAAAACCAGTAAGAAAAGCAACAGTCGCGCAGCACGCGACAGTGGGATACCCTTCGACCTATGTTCCCGTGTAGTTTAATTTGTTAAATTCATACACATATGTATGCATATGCACATGCTTTGAAATTAATCCCGACAGATGGCGCTCGCCCGCCTCCCTTGTTAGCTGACAGAAGCACTTGGTTGCTCATACTTTCTTAAATAACTTTTGTGTTTATTGTCCGATCGGACTGAAATTTGGAGACTACGTAGATATTTCATTAAGCTTAGTATATGTTAAGTCAGAAAGTTCTATCTTTTAAACAGCGCTTACAAATTGAGTTCAAAAATTAAATTATGATTTGTGGGGGCGGTGGGCGTGGCACCTAACATTTGAAATAAACTTGATCTGCTTGATCCACACAGGAGTCTTCCTGCCAAATTTGGTAACTCTAGCTTTTATAATAGCTGAGATCTGTGCGTTCATACAGACGGACAGACGGACAGACAGACAGACATGGCTCAATCGACTCGGCTAGTGATCCTGAGCAAGAATATATATACTTTGTGGGGTCTGCCACGCCTCCTTCTGCCTGTTACATACATTTGCATTTTGCACAAAGTTAGTATACCCTTTTTGACCATTTTCAATGGTCGAAGGGTATAAAAATAAAATAAGAAATAATTAATAAATGAAAATTCGCACCCGCCTCAACCGGGAGTTGAACACACGCAACCACTCGGCCATTGCCTCACTCCATCGAGCATCGGCAAAACTGCATTTTGAACCAATTCTGTTCCCATACAATGCAAATAAAAAGTTTAATAAAATGCTGTGTGACAGACGCTAGATTTCAACTTCGGTATGCTTGCGTAAATTAGGTCTGCTTAAGTATACAAGTATATGTTCAAAGTGAGTTTAATTCGTATCATATCTCACTTATTTATAGACCGATTTAAATGAAATTTTCACATAACGCCCGTGGCAAGGTATTTGTCATATAAGATATACAACTTTGGTTTTTGAGCTAATATTGATGTTTTTAAATAGTTATTACTGATTTACAGAGGCGGGAAGGGGCGTGTCCAAATTTAAAAAAAACTTTGAGACACTGCAATATATACGTATATTGTCACAAAATTTGATGACTCTAGCTCTTATAGTTTCTGAGATCCAGGTGTTCATACAGACAGACAGACAGACAGACAGACAGACAGACGGACAGACAGACATGGCTCAATCGACTCGGCTACTGATACTGATTCAGAATATATATAGTTTATGGGGTCGGAGATGCCTCCTTCTGCCTGTTACGCACATTTCCGTTCAGACAAACACAATAGACCATGAATTTTTTTAAAATCCATGGCCTAAAAACATCAAACAAATATATTATAATACATTATACATTAAATAAATTTAACAATTAAAAAAAAAAAATTTATTAAGAATTGAATCGAATTTAAAAATGATTATAGACATATATCAGTATAGTCGTATAGGCGAATGAGTAAATAAATACAAAATACAAAATATCTCTAAATCGACCCAACTTTTAATACCATAGGAGAATGATTAAATTTACTAGAAAACAGCGATTGGTACGATATTAAAAATTCTTGAATGATCAAAGGGAACATTCAACAATATCTACCAACGACAGCTGTGAGAATCCCCAATAAGGAAAATAATGGGTAAACATATCCATCATATAATTAGAAAAATAGAAAAGCAAGACCCGAACTTCGTGAGAAGAGTATTATTCCTGATATCGCGAGAACCAATGCCTCTTTTCGATTTATTGTTCGTCCATTACGTAACAATATTTAAATTAAAAAGGTCACCTTTCCATGTTTGTTCAAGGAAGGACAACAGTTCTTGCGATGATCGAAGGGGTCATAGTCGAAGAAATAGAATTCGATAGTCAACCAAATTGGTTAGTCTATAAATATTAGAACGGTTTACAAAGTTCTAATACAAAAATAAGGCTATATGGACTGGCAAAACATAAAAAAATCAGCTAGAACATATAAAAATAGCCTTTGATAAATCATATAAGTGCGTAAGCCAAAATAGAGAAATACAACAAAATACTCTCAATAGGCACGCACAAATATTGGTAGAATGCTTTAATGAAGCACGCCAATTACTAAATGCAAACAAAGATAGATTAACTAGAGTACATTTAACGCAAGCGTTAAAATTTCTAAACAAGTTTAGGGAAAACTTGTTATTAGTAAAGAAAAGACATAATTTAAATCTGACTGTCCCTACAATATTTAACACATCAGTTGAAATTGAAACAGGTGACAATACAGAAGTATCGGAAGTATCCGATCAAGACTCTAAAGAAAAGGACTCTGAACAGGAAATTAAAGAAGAAGATCTGCACGATCTTACAATACCGGCAACAATTAAATTTGCCAGAAATAGGAGAAGAAGAAAGTTCAGAGCCTCCAAATATAGTCTTAGAAAACAGAATGACTGACTCAGCCGCAACATCAAGGGAATACGTGCCACAAATTTCGTCCACGATACCCGAGTTCGATGGCAAGAAAGTCAATTTAAACAGATTTTTGACGGCTCTCCGACTAACAGATCTCACGAAAGGAGATCAGGAGATGTTAGCCGTTGAAGTAATTAAGACGAAAATAATTGGCCCTTTGTCATACAAAGTTGAAAATGAAAGGACCATTATTGGAATCATAGGTGTATTAAAAGCATCAGTTAAAGGCGAATCGCCTGATGTCATTAAAGCAAAATTGCTAAATACACAACAACGTGGTAAAACTGCAGCGCAGTATACCACAGAAATTGAAAATCTACGTAGGTCGCTTGAGGCAGCCTACATAGATGACGGACTGGACTCAAACAACGCAGATAAGTTCGCAACGAAAGAAGCGATCACTGCGATGATAAAGAATTGCGAGCATGATAAGCTCAAGACAATTCTCGAAGCAGGTAACTTCAGCACTATGAATAGTGTAATAGAGAAGTACATACACTGCTGTACAGAAATGACCGGCAACTCGAACAATGTTTTCTTCTATAACAATAGAGGATATTCTCGAGGAAATAGTTATCGTGGAAATTACGAAAATAGAGGTAATGGCCGCGGTAACTATAATAACAATTATAGAGGCCGAGGTGGTTATCGCGGAGGTAATAGAGGCCGCGGCGGTAACCAGAACAACAACAGAGGTGGAGGTTACCAAAGGGGTAACCAAAACCAGAACTCAAACAGAAACAATAATAATAATACCGTCAGAAACATACAGACGGAAAACCAGCAGGCCCCTTGAGCAACAGCCAACAGTAAGGCTGTATAGAATCAATCTCAATTTAAGTATTTTTATAAAGTTAACAAATATGAGTACCAATTCAATGGTAACTCTATTAATAGATACAGGTGCAGAAATTTCACTGCTTAAATGCAGTAATAATAACTTAAATCATTTAAACTCAAGAGATACAACAAATATCTCGGGGAATAGGGCAAGGGACAATTGAGTCTCTAGGTACTATAGATTTGGAAATGAGTATTGCAAATGCAGCAATACCATATAAATTCCATATCGTACCTGACAATTTTCCTATACCAGGGGATGGTATAATTGGTTTGGATTTCATTAAAAAATACAATTGTATTTTAGAATTCCACGACCAAGAAGATTGGTTCACTTTAAGGCCCGATAATTTCAGGAATATAAACATTGTATTATAATACATTCACTTGATAACGAAATAGTTTTGCCAGCTAGATCAGAGGTAATTCGAAAGATTCATCTCACGTCTACTGACACCAATGTTCTTATCCCCAACCAGGAATTGCAACCTGGCATAATAGTAGCAAGTGCACTAGTAAACACTCAGAACGTGTTGATTCGCATTATAAATACAACAGAAAAGACGCTATTGTAAACAGCGCACATATAAAAAGCGAATCATTAGACGATTATGATGTTTACAATGCAAATACAGAAGATAGTGCACAAAGAACTTCAGAAGTATTAAAACTTCTAAGATTTCCATCGTTATTTAAAAACGATTTAACAAAATTATGCACCGAATATAGCGATATTTTTGGTCTCGAAACAGAACCCGTATCAGCTAATAACTTTTATAGACAAAAATTGAATTATAGACAAAAATTGAAAATTGAAAGATTGAACGATAAAACACCAGTATATATTAAGATTTATAGAATGCCAGAAAGTCAAAAGCCAGAAATTCAAAGGCAAGTTGACAAGCTGATAAAAGACGGTATAGTAGAGCCGTCCATATCAGAATATAATAGCCCACTTCTCTTGGTACCCAAGAAATCACTGCCTAATTCGGCGGAAAAGAGATGGCGATTAGTAGTTGACTATCGTCAGATCAATAAGAAACTGCTAGCCGATAAATTCCCACTTCCAAGAATAGAAGATATTCTTGATCAATTAGGACGAGCAAAATATTTCTCGTGCCTAGACCTTATGTCAGGTTTTCACTAAATCGAGTTAGACGAAAGGTCACGAAATAATCATTCTCAACTTCAACAGGCTCATATCGCTACACTCGATTACCATTTGGGTTAAAAATAGCCCCCAATTCATTTCAAAGAATGTTGACACTTGCATTCACAGGCCTACAGCCTTCGCAAGCTTTTCTGTATATGGATGATTTAGTTGTAGTCGGTTGTTCTGAAAAGCATATGCTTAAGAATTTAACCGATGTTTTCAAATTATGTAGACAACATAATCTAAAACTACATCCAGAAAAATGCACTTTCTTTATGAAAGAGGTTACATATTTAGGTCATAAATGTACTGATAAAGGTATATTACCAGATGACTCTAAATATGAGGGAATTAAAAACTACCCACAACCAGTAAATGCAGACGAAGCTAGACGATTCGTCGCATTTTGCAATTATTACAGAAGATTTATTAAAAATTTCTCTGAGAAATCACGCCACTTAACGAGGCTTTGTAAAAAGAATGTTCCATTTGAATGGACAAGCGAATGCAACGAAGCATTCGAATATCTTAAAAGGGAATTAATGAAACCTACACTTCTTCAGTACCCAGACTTCAGCAAACAATTTTGCATAACCACTGATGCTAGTAAACAAGCATGTGGAGCGGTAATATCTCAGGACCATAACGGTCAACAATTACCAGTGGCATACGCTTCAAGAACCTTTACACAAGGCGAAAGTAATAAGTCCACTACAGAACAAGAACTAGCAGCTATACATTGGGGAAAAAATCATTTTAGACCATATATATATGGTAGGCATTTTTTAGTACAGAGTGACCATAGGCCACTATCATATTTGTTCTCGATGAGAAATCCAAGTTCCAAGTTGACCAGAATGCGTCTGGATCTTGAGGAATATGATTTCAGCGTAGAATACCTCAAGGGGAAAAATAATTATATAGCAGATGCTCTTTCCCGAATAACTATCGGAGAGCTAAAAGAAATAAATAGACAGATACTGAAGGTCGAAACGAGAGCTTCAGCAAGACAGAAAAATTTCTGCGCAGGAGAAACATTGCAAGAACCAGAAAGAAATAAAGAAAAAATAGAAATGCCCAATATCTATCAGGTAATCAATAACATTGATGCCAAGAAATATATTGTTCTCAAAATAGACAAACATAAGTGTTTGTTTAAAAGAGGCAAAAATATTATAACCCGTTTTGATATGACTAATTTTTATTCTAATGAAAAAAATCGATTTAGATCAGTTTTTTCAAAGGCTTAATGAAGAAGCAAGAATAAATAAGATCATTCAAACGCAATTGTCACCAAGTGAACAAATCTTCGAGTTTGTCACTATTAAGAATTTCAAAGAAAAGGGCAATAAAATATTACAAAATTTAAAAATAGCGCTATTAAACAAGGTGACTAAGATAGATAAAGATGATAAGGTTCAAATAGAAGCAATACTGTCTAAATATCATGACGATCCGTCAGAAGGAGGACACTCAGGAATTTCTAGAACCCTGAGGAAAATAAAAAACTTTTATTATTGGCCACAAATGACAAAGGCAATAACTAAATATGTCAAGACATGTTTAAAATGCCAACAGGCTAAAACGTTGAAACATACGAAAATGCCAATGACTATAACTGAAACGCCAGCAACAGCATTTGATATAGTTTTGATAGATACCATTGGTCCACTTCCAAGATCAGAAGATGGAAATGAGTATGCTGTCACTATCATATGTGATTTAACTAAGTATTTGGTTACGGTACCCATACCAAACAAAAGTGCAAAATCAGTTGCTAAGGCTATATTTGAACATTTTATTCTCAAGTACGGTCCAATGAAAACAATCATTACGGACATGGGAACGGAATACAAAAATCAAATCATAGACGATCTGTGCAAATATATGAAGATAAAAAATATTACTTCAACAGCACATCATCACCAGACTTTAGGAACAATAGAACGAAGTCACAGAACATTTAACGAGTATATTCGCTCGTACATTTTTGTTGACAAAACTGATTGGGATGTTTGGATACAATATTTTACTTATTGTTTCAACACAACACCATCAGTAGTTCATGAATATTGTCCATATGAACTAGTATTTGGAAGATCACCGAGACAGTTCACAGATTTCAACAAAATAGACAGAATAGATCCCATTTATAACATGGATGACTATTCTAAAGAAGTAAAGATTAGATTAGAGATAGCTTATAGAAGAGCTAGGAATATGTTAGAAAAGGCAAAAGCCGATAGTAAAATTAAATATGATAGAAATGTTAGTGACTTTGAATTAAAAATAGGAGATAAGGTATTACTTAGGAACGAGACAGGTCATAAGCTTGACAATAATTATTTAGGACCATATTTAGTTTCAGATTTAGGAGTTAATAATAACATTACAATTGTAGGAAATAAAAATAAGAAACAGATAGTCCATAAAGATAGGTTAAAAATGTTCAATTCTTAATATATTTCATAGGGTTTGCCAACCACAACCATAAAATAATTAGTATAAAAAAAAAAAAAATTAAAAATAAATAAATAAACATTTTTTTTTGATTTATATGTAATCAAACACATTTAAACTAATTTAAAAAAAAAAATTTTATTAATACCAAAATTTTTCAAATTTTAAAATTTTCAAAAAACAAAAATCAAATATATTTGTAAAACTTTATAAAAAAAAAAAATAAAATAATAAAAATAATATATATATAAGTAATTAAAATAACTACACTAAGTTTCGTTATTTTTCAAAAGGAGGGAGATGTAGTATGCGCACATGTTGTATATATATATTATACAAAGAATGCTATCAATCTGATATCAGCACAAATTACATTGTTGCAGTGTTTATGCAAACCGCGACGTTCAAGTGGAAGTGTAACATGATCACCCACTTATGAACCACACTGCCCAAAATGCATGGTCAGCGTTCTCACGCTAGCCATGTACATACTGCGCGCACACAACATACTCTCTGAATGTATGTATCATATAATATACATTGTATTAGAATACATAAGGGCCTTGGCTTGTAATATATAGTAATAGTGTAGTATAATTTATGTATATATAAAATTTGTATATATAATTATATATAATATACTATACTTGAGCTTTCCTATATGTATATATTAACAGTTTGCATACATGTGTAGAATTGCAGATATTAATACGTGTCGTATTTGATGTTTAAATACAAACAAACAGATATTATGCGTACAGGAGGGGCTATACATACGTATATAACACACGTATCTACCGTCTTCATACAGACATCTGCTATGCAACTGCTAGTGTCTCTTTCTCTAGTCAGAGGGGACCCTGGATGCGGCTAGTTATCATTCGGTTGGCGTAGTTCGATGACTAGAAACGGTGTTAAGTTAGATAGAGAACAATATATAGCTTTACAAAAAAAAAATTTAGTCCCGTTGCCTATTTCAGATCTATGACACAAGTTATAAATGTACTGACGTCATTCAAATGATGACGAGGCTGCTATAGGTGTTGGTGCAGCCCGCCTTCTTTACCCGCCCTACCTTGATTTCCTTTCGGCGACGTTATTAGGAAATCCCTAAACAAGTCAGCTGATCTGCAAGCTCAGCCCATTTTCATCCAAAGAAACATATTATTGAATTTAGTTAAACATTATAAACCTCTTTCATTTATTTATAATTAGAATAGATTGAGTTAATTGTCTTATCATGATACCATTTACAAAATAGTGCAAGAGCGTTGCAACAGTTTATTCTTCCTTTTCTTTTTCTATTTAATTCAAATGTTTATTTTTCCTTTCAGATATTAACTTTCGATTTAGATAATAGGAGTCTAGATACATGTTTCCTTTTCGGATTTAAAGTTTCAAAAATATGGCAATAAATTTGTCATAGGGCATATTCTCTTCATTAGTTTTTTCTTTTCTTTTCAGTTTTTCGATTTCAACATTTTCTTTATTTTAATATATCTAAGTTACTAATAAATATGGGCCAGTGAATTGTATAATTAACTTAGCAATTCATATTGTGTGCAATAAAATTTCTTTCACTTACCCCCGACAAGATCCTTGGTACCAAGTTGATGTACGGTGTGTTGCTGTTTTTTTTTTTTTTTTTTTGTTACAAAATAATAATATTTATGGCACACGCATAATTATCAATTCACTGTTAAGGAGCTGATCATATAATTTTTCTCTATATTCGTATTTCTTTATACGTGATCAGTTAAACACACTGCATTGGCCTAATGGCAAAGAAAATGTTCAAAGAGACTTGACAAAAGTGAAGAGGAAGACAAATTATTCAGCCTATTTCAGAAATTAAATTTAAGGACCGTTTAGATTTTTCTATATACATATACATAATATGAATGCTTAGAAATTAAAAACTAGATTCAATTCATTTTAGCACTTATATTAAATTTAATTTTCAATTTTGAAGCACCCACATTATTTTTAGCTTTTAATTTAACTTTCTTTGTTTTAGTATTTTTTTTGTAGATTCGATTTTAAATTTTTAAACATCCGAGAAGGGTGAACGCATGAGTTTAGCAATTGGTCAATTAGTGTGCATGTGATATGTGTGTGTGTGTGATTGATTAATTTTTACATGATTTTATGTGTGTGTGTGTCATGTGTGTATTATTTCATATCTTATCTTTTTTTCCACTATTCACTTTCACTATTCTGCGCCCCAAACTGGTCGATGCAATTATAGATGATGGATTAAAGATGATAGGCGCCTCCGCCGCCAACAATGTATGTTTGTGTGTACTGGCAGAAACAACACAATTCTTTCATTCCACCAAGGGAAACAACCTGAGAATTGTGTAACGAATAATTATTATATGCACAGATGGCATATGAAATTATATTGCTACTTACAATTGTTTAGCGCAAGGCCGCTTGACCGAGAGGTTATGTGTATGTGTGGCGTGCTTGCGCACCTCGTGCAAAAAGGGCAGCGTCACCATACACAAATTATGTGTAACAGACTAATAAGTCAGAATTACACTATTCATCCGATTAATGCGGCAGAGCGCACGAGCCCGACTCAAGTACTCGCTGTCTTGAGCCAGTGGCTGTGTCGAAAATAATTGGAGTGCCGCTAGGGTGCTCCTGAGGGCTATGCACACAAGTGTCTAGAGAAAAACCAGGAAATTATTAGAGCTTGCCCAGCAATAAGTAACTGCTGTTAATACAGTACTTACTTGGTAATAAAACCAGCAAAACTCGCTAAATTCCCGTGGATGATGCCTTTTAAAAGTAGAGAATATAAATTTTTCTTACTTTGAAGTTGATAGAGGCAGGTCACGTTGGCTTGGCGTCAGATAAGAAAAAGAGATGGACCAAGGGCTTAGATAGGGCAAAGCTTAACATTTTTCTATGATCGATATTAATGATGCGATAGTTTGCTGAGAAAGGGCTAAGCTAGTCCCTAGAAACTTCATCAACACTAATATCGATATCTTAACGAAAGATCAGGGATGTACACTACAGGCTGCTATATCGCAGCGCTTGGTACCCGTTAATGTTAAGCTCAACATACATATATTCAATAAAGATCACTCCTCGGGGACTGACGTCCCCGCTAATCCCAATTCAAAGTGTTTTATTTGGAGTTCATATAAAAACTCTTCAATTTACAAAAAAATTTTTTAAGTCTTCGATGACCGTTATATTAAAGACTTTTATTTTAAAAATATTTAAAAGACTGTTACTGAAGACTTTTATTATAAAAGTCACACAAAGACTTTAATATCAAAAACTTTTTTAAAAAGTCTTGTCAAAAATAAATCTCTAAGATTAAAATAATAAAAGTCTCTTTGCATTTCAATTGGTTAATTCGGACTTAGGACCTACTCTGTCTACCGATATATTTAAAAAAATATTGTGCATTAAAATCAATAAAGAACTGTGGAAAATTTACATTTTTTGCTTCTATCTTCCATGGTATGCGGTATACGGTATTCTTAAAATAGAAAACACTTTTATGAAAGACTTTTATTTTTTCTGAAGACTTTTATATTTTGAAAAAGGGTTTGACTATGTTTATTATATTATATGTATATTATACATATATGTTTATTATATTATTGATATAATGATTTTTATAAGATTTTAAAATTAAAAACAGCCCCTATCTGAAAAACTATCTTTTTTTTTTGGTTTGTCCTTTTTCTAGCTTTTATTGATTCTGATTAAATTGTTACAACATCATCCAAATTCGTATAAATTTATAATCAATATGAGCATTTATTAAAAAATGCAACCCTGTTGAAATTGCGTATAATCGATATATCGCGTTACTTTTCGTGAACATTTTGTGATATAAAAATGCCAAAAAAAGTTTATAAACAAAAGTTTCAAGACGCATGGCTAAAACAGCCGGATCTGCAACAGTGTATCGTGATGGGAAAGATCCTGATAAGGCATATAGCAAATACTACAAATGCAGTATAAATCCCAAAATTGATCAGATCCTTGCGCATATGACTACAAAAAAACATGTGCAGAATACGGTGCCTTTTGAGCAAACAAACAAAATTAATTTCAAGCCTACAGTAACCAATGAATTATGTTTTCAGGAAGCTGCACTGGCAATGTTTGTTGCTCAGCACGCTGCCACAAATTCTTATGCAAGTCTGAATTCAAATATTTGTGAAGATGATATAGTTGACGAAGTTCTCAAAGAATTGGCAAATAAAAATTTATAAAAATTTGCTTAAAATTTAAAGTTTCCATTGTTTTATTTTTTCCCGTTTTCATATGTGAGCTATTTCTATAATTTTCTGACACTTGAGCACCGGAAACATATTAAATTAACGTATAAATGGTTGAAAAATAATCTGTTCTGTTTTTATACATTTTTTTTTTTATTTTTATCCTTTTTCTGTCCTTTTTTTTTAGCTCATCTGGCCTTTTTCAAAGCCAAGCTGTTGGCAACACTGGTGATAGACAAGTGGACGTGGGCACATTACACTTTATAGAGGGCGTTCCTGGTCTGCATGTACATAGACCGTTCACAGTTGAAAATAAATGAAATGAATGTTCTACATATGAGTATTTTAAAGGACTTTATTTATAATTTTGTAATATTTGCACATCTTTTGCCATTCATTACAATATAGGAACTTTATTCTTATAAATTTTGTTCTGTAAATTCAATGCCATTCTCGCAGCAACTCCGATTAATACTATAAATTTAATGTACTTATATATTTAACATACATACACATATGTACATATGTATGCCGATCTTTTCGATAGTTAGGAATGCAGATCTAAATAGATACATAAGTTTGTATTGTAGATAAATCGATTCAGTTATATATACGTGAGAGTGTGCTTTAAGTTGATTGAATGTACACATGAGTATTGCAGTTACAGGTAACTCCAGGCTAATTAAAAATCATTACATCGTTTTATTACGGATGTCGCCTTGTCAAAACCCTTTATATATCGGTATACCTGTAACAGCTGCACTAATGTAACTATAATGTATACATAATTGCAAGATGATATGTCATATGCCTACCGATTTATCTCAAAATCTTTAGGTCGGACTTTGTCAGGATTACAGTTATTCAATGAAGCTGGCACATATGTATGTATCTGTATGTACAAATAGAGGAAAATTTATGTATGTATGTTTGCATATATTGGGTGATGTTTGTGTGTGTGGACTTGTGCGGTTATCCGGATTAAGATCCGCTCCACATCTCTTATATATCCATTACGTGGTAAACATACTCTTTGCTGCGCCGTTTCAATTATTATCATCATTGAGTTAAAATTAATCTTGTGCGGTACCTACATATGTATGTTAATAGTATGCTGACTTAATAATGTACTTCATGTGTATTATATATTAAATACGTATGTATATGTTTCTTACTGCTAAACATGGTTTATATTTAAACCTTTAGGAACTTTTAAGTAAATCTTTCTTATACATTAATTGCGAATGCTTGGGTATTTTCCACGCCTGTGCCTCTGTTTGTTTTAAGAAGTGCAAGAAAGAATTCATTCATCGTTTTTTATAGTCAGCTATATACAGTTAGTCAAGAAACACTTTACACATATGTACATTACATTAACATGTCCATTTGAGTAATGAGTTACTTGACTATCTGTATGTATATATGTAGTTTTACAGTTTCGCTCATAATAATAGCATCGCTAATAGACTATACAGATCTTCAAAAATAATATCATAAAAAAATCAACCCTTTCCAATCGAGAAATCAAAACATAAATAATATAACAGAGTATTTTCTAAAGAGTCGTAATTGAATTTTCGATTGCAACAGTATATTAGGGACGCTCTCTCTTTCAATAGTGAATTACAGTCATGCTAAGACTTACATATGCATACATGTTATTAAAAAGCAAATGCATGTATATTTAACACAACAGTATGATACTTATTAATGTGAGCTATTACATTAGATGCTCGACACTGAAATGGAAGCCTCTTTTAACTTGTGCATTAAATATATAATTGTGCCTCTGTTGATGTATTGAAAGCGTACAGTTTTTAAGCGAAACAATTGATTTTTATTTACTTCGCTTGACTGATTAGGACAAGCCTCCAGATAAACTAAAAATAAATTGCATGTAGAAAATTAACATAAAATCAAAGTTTGGGTTGACTAAATTTTAGCTGGCGTAATATTTTTTTCAATCTCTAGCACAAAAGATTTATAATAAATATCGTAATAAAAATATCGATAATTTTTAGTGATGGAAACTCAAGAAGGTTATAAAGGCAAGCGAAATAAAATCAATTGTTTCGCTTACGTGCCTACTGTTCTAGAAGTGCGCAACACTAACAACTCAGCCAATACAGTATTTTTATATAGTATTTTATACTTCCGCCCGCCCAAAAACAAGGGTTTAAGCACTAAGCATCGAACATATTCGATTCTAAGTGGTTTAAGTTCTGGCAAAGCAAAATATGTTAAAACGGTAACAATGGATGCCGGAATAATGATTTGAATAACTGATTCGAAAACATTGTAAGACTAGTATTTACATTATAATTAATGGCAATAAGAAATGAAAAATTGTCGAAATTCACAAAATATAAGTTGAGAAATTTGTATAGTATGTATTATAGTATTTTTATATATCTACTTGTTCACTTTTTTTGATTTGAAACTATAAATCAAAAGTGTTTAGTCGGATATAGTTATCGTTATCGAATTTTAGGAACGTATATTCACTAAGCAATGAACACATAGAGACGTCAAACAGCCCTGACGGAGTTTGAGAGTGATTTTGCGGACCTAGTACCCCAGAGAAGAAGAAGAACAGAAGCAGACTTCGGCTGAACGCCCGACCGGGGTACTACGCTGTTCGGCTCTCAGTACAAACAGTGCATAGCATGAAAACTGCTTCAGTCGTACAACGACAGCGGAACGATAAGCATGTGCGTACTTCTTTGCGCTGTGCGATCGTTTCCATGTGTCCGTGTATGCATGCACGGCCCGCGTATGAATGCATGCGTTGCTGTGAAGTTTGGCAATAGGCAAATGCTTCGGCCAGCGCGCTGGCAGGCTGAAGTCAATTTTGTGTTTCGGCGTCGAGAGCCTAGAAACAGGTACAGTGGGCAAAAATGGTTATCTTGCGGCGAAAATGTGAAAACCTCCGAAAACATGTGGCTTGTTCTATAAGGATAATTTTATTTAGTAATTACATATTTATGTATTCCGAATTTTTTATTTTAATTCACAAATTTTGTCAATATTGGTAAACTTATATACAAAAATACAAACGCTACAGTCAGGAGCTGACTGTATAAGGCCATGGATTATCATAGTATACCGTAGGCAATAGGTATAGGTATGCATTTCTAGCGCGTACCAAATTTCATTACATGTGCTTCTTCTTGATTTTAATTTGTTTGACTGTAACTTTTCTTTTAGTTTATTAGAATAAAAAAAAAAAAATAAATAAAATAAGAAATAATTAAATAAATGAAAATTCGCACCCGCCTCAACCGGGAGTTGAACGCACGCACTCTCGCGCAGCCGTCCGCCACTCTAACCACTCGGCCATTGCCTCACTCCTTCATCCATCGGCAAAACTGCATTGTGAACCAATTCTGTTCCCCTACAATGCAAATAAAAAGTTTAATAAAATGCTGTGTGTCTGACGCTAGATTTGAACTTCGGTATGCTTGCGTAAATTACACGTAGGTCTGCTTAAGTATATATGTTCAAAGTGAGTTTAATTCGTATCATATCTCACTTATTTATAGTCCGATTTTAATGAAATTTTCACATAACGCCCGTGGCAAGGTATTTGTCATGTAAGATATACAACTTTGGTTCTTGAGTTAATATTGTACTTTTTAAATAGTTATTACTGATTTACAGAGGCGGGAAGGGGCGTGTCAAAATTTTAAAAAAACTTTGAGACACTGCAATATATACGTATGTTGTCACAAAATTTGATGACTCTAGCTCTTATAGTTTCTGAGATCCAGGTGTTCATACAGACAGACAGACAGACAGACAGACGGACAGACGGACAGACAGACATGGCTCAATCGACTCGGCTACTGATACTGATTCAGAATATATATAGTTTATGGGGTCGGAGATGCCTCCTTCTGCCTGTTACGCACATTTCCGTTCCGACAAACACAATAGACCATGAATTTTTTTAAAATCCATGGCCTAAAAAAATTATAATTATCAAAACTTATTTTTGAAATTATAATTTTGCTCTACAAAATATAATATAAATATGAATATTCAATCCATATTCTCAAAAATTAAACATAAATACACATGTTTTCAGATGCTAAAATAATTGCCGCCAAATAACCATTTTGGCTCACTGTAATTCGATCTTTTAGCTGTCGATGACAAAGACAAAAACAAACACACAGTTGACTTCATGCTGGCCAGGCCCGTAGCTAAAAGTGCGCAGGGTGTGCGGTACAAAAGGGCTCTCAACAGTCAGGGGCTCACTGTTACCAAACATAAAAATGTTATTAATGGGGATATATTTGTACAATTTAATTCCATTGGTAATCACAAATATATTTATTAATTAAGGTAATTTAAGTAGGAGTCCCTGATAAGTATTGCACAGGGGCCCGTAAAACCCTCACTACGGCCCTGTGCCTCAGTCTCTAGGCTCTCGACGCCGAAACACAAAATTGACTTCAGGCTGCCAGCGCGCTGCCCGAAGCATTTGCCTATTGCCAAACTTCACAGCAACGCATACATTCATACGCGAGCCGTGCATGCATACACGCACACGTGGAAACGATCGCACAGCGCAAAGAAGTGCGCGCATGCTTAGCTTTCAGCTGCCGTTGTGCGACTGAAGTAGTTTTGATGCTATGCACTGTTTGTACTGAGAGCCGAACAGTGTAGTACCCCGGTCGGGCGTTCAGCCGAAGTCTGCTTCTGTTCTTCTTCTTCTCTGGGGTACTAGGTCCGCAAAATCACTTTCAAACTGCGTGTTCATTGCCTAGTGGTATATTCTTATGAATGAATGCACAGCATATAAAGTATATGATTGGCACATTTTGATTTCAAAAGTTTAAAATATGCATGGTAAATAAATAAAACATATACATTTCCTTTCACATTTAATCAAAAGTATAAAGTATAAGTTATATATACACACTCCAAAAAAGGATTTTTAAAGGATTTGCAGACTAACGTGTTCTTCTTATTCTTGGTGTGTGTATATTCCGGGCCTGGCCGAAAACTCTTTAATTTCGTCTTTGATTTTTTTATATTTTATATATTATTTTTTATATATTTTTGTTTTGTTAACATTTTTATTGTTTAATACTTTAGTAAAAAAACAAATGCATAAAGCAATATAATGCTAGGAACTCAGTTTGCATCTCTTTAATTCTAGCGCTCTCTTGTATGTACATAGTATGTATGTAAACTATGTTTCTCTTATCTCCAGCACATTCTCACATACTATTTGTATGTGAGTGTTACAGAATAAGTTTATTTTGATGCATGTGAATAATGAACTATATATGTATTTTCTCATATAGGATATTGGTGGAGCGCTCTTTCAATAATAGTATAATATATTAATAGTTTGATAGTTTCTGATAAGATTAATGCTATATATATGTATATTTTGAATAGTTAGGAACACTTCCGTATTTTCAAATTCGTATTTAATAATGTAGTATTTTCTTGCTTTTGCTTTCTGGCTTACTTAGTTCTTCGTCTTAAATGTTTATATCGTATTTGTAAGTGTCATGAAATGTCATGGGTATAATTTTTAATAATTTTAAAATAGGAACTTTCATGTGTTTCATAGTATGATTATTTATGTTTGTATATACACATCATTTGTATGTATATGACATTCATATATATATTAATAAAAAGCGTTAACGACACTCTCTTTATGCCTATGTCTTTCTCTTTCCTTTCATTTTCTGTATTCTCTCTGTCTTCGCTTCTTTGTGGCTTCCGTTAGGTAAGAAACAAGTATCTGCAACAAGTTGAGAAAGCATATGGTTAGGGCATATAGGAATGCATGTATAATGAATGTATAAACACAAACTTACCACTTTAAATAACTTTACAGATACCCAACACATTATCCAAATTATTTTCCACCTATAACTATTAAAATAAAGATTTATACATGACAGTTATAACAATTCTTTTTTAAATAGGAAACCTGTCAAAAGGCAAGTAGGAAAATCCAAAAAAAAATTAAGCGAAATATCTATGTAAACTTAAGATCATTATTTTAAATAGATAAAGTGATACACATTTAACCAAGTACAAAAAACAAAAGCACAAAGAAAATAAAACTGTTCTCGTTTATTCCAATTATTTGTTTATTTCTGTAAAGTCTTTTAAAAATAAATATAAGCCGAGTTGTTATTAAATAAAACAGAGTTCTCATTCGAAAGGTATGTACATACATACATTCGTAACATTACTGATTGAACTAATAGGAGTTATGTAGGTGTTTCTGGTATAGGGACACGTAGGGATATATAGGGACATATCCATCTCTGTAGGTATATATTCATTTGTATATAACAAAATCAGTGTATTCATATGCCAGTTTCTAAATATATACGAACATATTTATATATATCATCATAATCTCAAACATTTATATTAATACATATGTATGTCCATATTTCACACATTCCCTCAAATTAATTTAGTCTAAATGGTAAAGTGCTTTCTCCAGATAAAAATACATTTTAAACTCAAAATCCATACAAAATCAAAGTCAGCTGACTAAATATTTTTTCAATCTCCATAATTTTTAGTGAAAGAACTTAAAAAAAGTTTTTAAGGCAAGCTAAACAAACACAAATCAATTGTTTCGAGGCAATATATGTACATAGTTGTAATAGATTAAAAAAAAAGTTTCCACACATTGCATAGACAAGAGTTGAGCCCAGGGACTACTTTTCTAGAAGTGCGCAATCACTAAGCAATGAACACATAGAGACGTCAAACAGCCCTGCAACAGTTTGAGAGTGATTTTTCAAAAGCGCTGCCCCACAGAAGAAGAAGAACAGAAGCAGACTTCGGCTGAACGCACGACCGGGGCAGCGCGATGTTCGGCTCTCAGTACAAACATCAGCATCAGCATCAAAACTGCTTCAGTCGCACAACGACAGCGGAACGATAAGCATGCGCGTACTTCTTTGCGCTGTGCGATCGTTTCAATGTGTGCGTGTATGCATGCACGGCCCGCGTATGAATGTATGCGGTGCTGGTGAAGTTTGGCAATAGGCAAATGCTTCGGCCAGCGCGCCGGCAGCCTGAAGTCAATTTTGTGTTTCGGCGTCGAGAGCCTAGAGACAGGTACAGTGGGCAAAAATGGTTATCTTGCGGCGAAAATGTTAAAACCTCCGAAAACATGTGGTTTGTTCTATAAGGATAATTTTATTTAGTAATTACATATTTATGTATTCCTAATTTTTTATTTTAATTCACAAATTTTGTCAATATTTGTAAACTCATATACAAAAAAATTATAATTATCCAAACTTATTTTTGATATTATAATTTTCCTCTACAAAATATAATATAAATATGAAAATTCAATCCATATTCTCAAAAATTAAACATAAATACACATGTTTTCAGATGCTAAAATAATTGCCGCCAAATAACCATTTTGGCTCACTGTAATTCGGTCTCTTAGCTCTCGATGACAAAGACAAAAACAAACACACAGTTGATTTTACGCTGGCCAGGCCCGTAGCTAAAAGTGCGCAGGGTGTGCGGTACAGAAGGGCTCTTAACAGTCAGGGGCTCACTGTTACCAAACATAAAAATGTTATTAATGGGGATATATTTGTACAATTTAATTCCTTTGGTAATCACAAATATATTTATTAATTAAGGTAATTTAAGTAGGAGTCCCTGATAAGTATTGCACAGGGGCCCGTAAAACCCTCACTACGGCCGTGTGCCTCAGTCTCTAGGCTCTCGACGCCGAAACACAAAATTGACTTCAGGCTGCCGGCGCGCTGGCCGAAGCATTTGCCTATTGCCAAACTTCACCAGCACCGCATACATTCATACACGGGCCGTGCATGCATACACGCACACATTGAAACGATCGCACAGCGCAAAGAAGTACGCGCATGCTTATCGTTCCGCTGTCGTTGTGCGACTGAAGCAGTTTTGATGCTATGCACTGTTTGTACTGAGAGCCGAACAGCGCGCTGCCCCGGTCGTGCGTTCAGCCGAAGTCTGCTTCTGTTCTTCTTCTTCTGTGGGGCAGCGCTTTTGAAAAATCACTCTCAAACTGTTGCAGGGCTGTTTGACGTCTCTATGTCTTCATTGCTTAGTGGCGCAATGCTAACAACTCAGCCAATACAGTATTTTTATATAGTATTTTATATTTCAGCTCGCCCAAAAATGGGATTAAATTCTAGAAAAAGCAAAGTATGTTAAAACGGTCACACTGGGTGCTGGAATAAGGCTGACGGCAGAGTGCGCGCGAGAAGCGAAGCAAAGCGATGCGAAGCGAGAAGCTATGAGCAAAGCGAGAAGATATCAGAGTGAGAACTTTGCGAGAAACGAGCTACAGCACATAAAACAACAAAACAGCACAGAATACAACAAAACAATCGTTCGCTCTGAGCGAGTTGAAGCGATAAAGCAGGTTGCAAACTGCTCTCTCGCTTTATCGCTTGAGCTTGCAACTCGCTTCGCTCTCACTCTGACATCTTTCGAGCAATTGCACTTAAAAATGCATGCAGTGGTTTATCGCTCGCTTTCGCCCCATATTATCGCTTCGCTTCTCGCGCGCACTCTGCCGTCAGCCTTAGACATCGCACAGAAAAATAGTATGTATATATACGTATGTTTGAACATATATGTATGTATGTATGTAGATGTCCATACAGATATACAGATGTACGTGCATATACATATTCACTTATTAAAACACTTATAGTGTTGGAATTTATATTACCTAATACTAATCTTGTTATATGTACATATATTTATGGTACCTATGCATATGTATGTATGTATGTACATATGTCCTATACTATACTGTTTGCAGTCCATTAACTATCATATTACGAATAAATTGCGAGGCTTTCGTGAATCATTTTGTCCTAAAATATATGTTTATGTTACATTTAAATTGTACTGTACATTCGAACAATATATCATTTGAGTCTGTCTGTCGTCTATCTTCATTAAAGCTACATATCGAGAAAGTTGTCACTTATATATGTATATAAAGTACGGATATTGTATACTCCTCTACAACTGCTACTTTGCTTAAATGAATGAGAAGTTACATACAAAATTCAAAAATAACAAAAAATCCAAAGTCAATCGATCAGTTAAAAGAAAGTTTGTAAGAGCGCGGAATATACAATAGTTCATGATCATGGAGAAGATATTTCGCAAATCTTACCAGTGATGTGATTACGGTTGTATAACTGCTGCATCAGTGGTTGCCGGTTGCCAGTTGAATTCTTCTTGACCACCTCAACAATCTCTTCTTCCTCACCATCGTCGTCGTCGTCGTCTTTAACAGATAACATATCAATATCGCCGGTTGCCAACTGGCTATGGTGTATAGCTTCCCCCCACTGCCATACCGCCCATAACATTGGCCAATCCGGTGCGGTCATGTCCAGTAGTGGCCTCCCTAGTAGTGTCGCTATTGATCGGACTCATTACTCGCTTGGGTACCACAATGCTGCTTGCAACATTCGAGGCAACTTGCTGTAATAGAAAGGCCTTGGAAAGACTGTAGAAACGTCTCTCGCGATCGGAATCATTGTCATTATCGCTACCGCTGGCATTGCTATTGGTGTAGAGCTGCTCGCATGTCTGCTCCAGCAGTTCTTTCACCTTGCAAATGTGCTCCACAGTAAACAAATGCTTCTGCATGTTCACCTGCGATATCTGACATAATTGACATTCTTGCAGCTGCTCATCCGTTTTAGATTCGGCTTCCGATTCGGCTTCGGGTTCCGGTTTAACAAGAGAGCCGCCTGCAGAGCTCAGCACAGACTCTAGAGTGAGAGCCCGGCTCTTAAGACTGTTACTGTTGCTGATCTCTTTGCTGCAGGAGCCGTCGTAGCTATTGTTATCGTCCGATATATGTGCGTACTGCCGTTGATTGCGCGATTTCTTATCTTTGGCGCGTGAGTTCTGAAACCAAACCTGAAAAACACCAATTATATATAGTACTCTATCACTTTCTATCTACAATATAAAGAATCGTCTAATTTATTTTTGCTTTTCCTCAAAACATGTAAAAAACCTTGGTCGACATATTTGTAGCTTAAATATTTATATTCTAAATTACCTGTATTTAATTAACTTTTAGCTGGTGCCTAGAGCTACTCCCGATAATTCCTTTTACCTTTTTTTGCTTTCTTATATAATCATTTCGACATGGACAACAACGAACCGTCTTTCACTAACAGAAAATTGAAAAGAAAATTAGGAAAAATCATAACAAATGCATACAAGAAATTACAAATGAAATATTGTTTAGATAAAAAAAGGTTAAACATATAATGTATAATTCACATATATTTTAAAAATATATTTTTTAAAAACCAATAATGTGTAAATACCAAATTAAAAGCGATAATAATATGTACATATCGATAACTATGTCTAGTATTAAATAAATAGCATAAGTTGGTCACATTGTAAAAGCGGGAAAAAAGGAAAGAACACGTGAATTGTGGCGTGGTGATATAAAAAAAGAGAATAAAATTAAATAGATTATAAATCAGGTGTGGGGTTTGCCCAAAAAAGACAATTATGGAACATATGAGTTACATTGATATCATGAAACTGACAAAGCCGCAGCTTTTGGAGTTGCTTGCTAAAAAGAAAGTGCCGGTGCCCGAAGGCGTCTCGATTTACCAACTGCGCAGTTTGGTGAAAACAGTAATGGCTGACCGTGGTGACGCGCTTTTCAAAACCGAAATGTTGGATCTAAACCTGATGGAGGCAGTGGACTTGCGTGTTGGCCAAGATAATGATGTTGAATTGGCACAACCGTTAGCACAGCTTGCCATGGAAGGAGATGGTCGCATTACGGAGGGACGGCAGCCAGGTCTAGTGGTACAGGATGACGCACATTCAATTTCGTCATCGGAGGCGACGGTGCCAAATATGATGGCAGAGCTGGAAACCCTACGGCTCGAAGCGGACTTGATCAATGTCCGTAGAGAAGTCGCTGCACTGAAACTGAAGGTTTCTGAGATGCAGAAGGGTGCGGAGCGGGCTGCAATAGTGGAACGCAGTCAGCTGAGTATCACCGACATCGAGGGAAGCATTCCCAAGTTCTCGGGAGACGATTTCTTGTCAGTCCATGTCTGGATCAAGGAGTTGGAAAGGGCTGCCCTGATGTGTGGACTGAATGGTGTTCAGCGCTGGACTCTTGCTAACCGTTTGCTCTCTGGTTCAGCAAAGGAGTATATGATGTACGAAATGACTACTACGTGGGAGCAACTAAAGGATACGTTGGTCAAGGTTTGCGGTGTCGAAACATCGAACCATGAAGTGGCCAAGCGTTTGGAGGGTCGCAAAATCCTGCAAAGAGAATCGGTGCTGACTTATTTCATTGCTATGCGGAATCTGGCACAGCAAGGAAATTTCCAGGAGACAGACATAATCAAGTACATAGTGGATGACCTGGATGACCGCTCGGGGAATGCAGCTCCGCTATACTACTGTACGGAGCTGCATATCGATGCTAGTTCACATGGATTTGGCGCTGTATTGATGCAGCGACAGTCTGACAATAAACTCCACCACGTGTTCTATTACTCTCGTAAAGCGACAGGTGCCGAGTCCCGATACCATAGTTTTGAGTTAGAAACCCTGGCCATTATTTATGCGTTGCCCCGATTTCGTGTTTACCTGGAACACCGTCCTTTCCTTATTGTAACCGACTGTAATTCTTTAGTGCAGACTCTGAACAAGAAAGCAATTAATCCTCGTATAGCCCGGTGGTCCCTAGAATTGAAAAGTTACAATTTTACGATTGCCTATAGACCTGGTTCGAGTATGTACCATGTAGATGCCCTTAGTAGACAGACCGAGTTGTTAGAAGATCTTACTGGCAAAACAGATGATCAGTGTGATTTTCGTACAGAAAAAAAAAGTAGATCGTGTTGAAAAACTATGTGATAGTGAGACCCTTTATAGACCCGTTAGACCCTATAGTGAACCGTTACCGTGTAGAAAGACAGAAAATTTAGATGAACCCTTGTTGTTAAACGCTTCTGTAGTACCGTGTGATGACACAAACCGAGTTCAGTCGCCTTCTACTATAGCCATGCCCGAATCAATGGTTGGAGTTGTAGGAGCTACCCCTGGAGATATTGATTTGTTATTGCAGACCGAGCAGTCAAGGGATTCCGAATTGCGTGCGTTGAGAGAAAACTTAGAGAAAAAGGAAGTCCCCGGATTTGAGCTAGTAGATGGAATCGTTTATAGGAGTGATCTTGATAGGAATTTGTACTTGTACGCCCCTAGTTGCATGCAGGAGGAGGTCATAAGAAAATGTCATGAAAAGTTAGGCCACCTTGCTGCAGATAAGTGTATTGGAAAGTTGAAGGAAAGCTATTGGTTTCCTCTTATGAGAAGTAAAGTCGAGAAATATATTCGCAACTGCTTGCCGTGTATCCTTCATTCCGTTCCGAGGACAATACACAACAGGACACTACATAGTAAACCAAAAAGCCCGCCTCCCTTTGATACGGTTCATATAGATCACCTAGGACCATTGCCGAGTATAAATTCGAAGAGAAAACATTTGCTAGTGACAATAGACGCCTTTACCAAGTTTGTTAAAATGTTCCCTGTGAATTCCACTAGCACGAGAGAGGTGAATGCCGCCTTAGAGAAGTACTTTGAGTATTATAGCCGACCGCGTAGAATCGTTTCCGATCGGGGGAACGTGTTTTACGTCACTCGAGTTCAGTAATTTCCTAGAGAGCCGCAATATCGAACATACAAAGGTGGCAACGGCAGCACCCCCAGGCCAATGGACAAGTTGAGAGGGTAAACCGTGTGTTAACTCCGATGTTAGGTAAATTATCTGAGCCTTTAAATCAGGCAGATTGGTATAAGTTAGTTTCCCGAGTAGAGTTTGCTCTAAATAATTCGATCCAGTGTAGTACCAAAAAGACACCATCAATTTTGCTGTTTGGATGTGAGCAGAGAGGACCCGTAGTTGATGAATTCACTGAATATCTTGAGGAGAAGTTAGGACCAGATCAACCGGTAGTTTTAGAAACCCCTAGGTGTCAGGCAGAAGATAATATCCGGAAGTCCCAGGAGTATAATGAAGCGCAATAGGAAAGAACACGTGAATTGTGGCGTGGTGAAATAAAAAAAAGAGAATAAAATTAAATAGATTATAAATGTTATAAACTTCTCAAATAACTTAAGTTATATATCCATATACACAATTGTTTCCTCCACAATTTACTTTAATATATTTAGCAACCGTTTTTTCTATATTTCCAGAAGCTGCTAGTAGTGCTGCAAAGAATCGAAGAAGAATCGATTAAATCGATTTTTTGACATTTGAGAAAAGTCTCAAATGTCAAAAAATCGATTTAATCGATTCTTCTTGATTCTTTTGCAGCACTAGCTGCTAGTCTTTGATACCTTTCGACCAATGTAAATTGTCAAAGGGTAACCTAGAGTATGTAACTGTCAGAAGGAGGCGTGGCAGACACCACAAAGTATACATTCATGCTTAGGATCAATAGTCGATTGAGTTATTGAAGCGGCACTGATTAGTTGGCTATCGATAGTTAATTAAGTAACTTGTCACCGATAGAGGGCACGACACTTAGATTTAGTATTTTATTGAAAGAACTTTTATCGTTATTGTAATTGGTCACACCGATTCAACTTGGCGCGTCAGATCAGTTCGTGAGGGGAGAGGAACTGCCCTATGTAGACTTGTGACTAGACTTAATATTAAAGTCTTGTATTGCCTTGCACACTGTATTATTTCCCTATAGAATAGAAACATCATCATTCATTCAGCCCTTCATTTATTCGATGTACATTTGCTAACGGTGGTCAATGATTGTTTAAGGCATTCCCTGGATACATTCCCGTCAATCTGTCTGCCTGTAATAACAGACAGATCTCAGCTATTATAAAATCTAGACGTATGGAACTTGGCATGAAGGTGCCTATATAGCATTAAAGGCATTCCCTGGATACATTCCCGTCAATCTGTCTGCCTGTAATAACAGACAGATCTCAGCTATTATAAAATCTAGACGTATGGAACTTGGCATGAAGGTGCCTATATAGCATCAAGCAGATCAAATTTATTTCAAATTTCGCATGCCACACCCACGACGTATAAAAGAATTGACTTTGAGTTCGACCCTTTGCTAGCTGACTAGTCGTATATTGTCTACCTCTTCTTTGCTTTCATCAAAATCAATAACCACCATAATAATTGGTGATTTTTTAGCTTAAAACACTAAGCAATGAACACATGTTAGGGTCTAAGAACAAACAGCGCATAGCATCAAAACTACATCAGTCGTACAACGACAGCGGAACGATAAGCATGCGTGTACTTCTTTGCGCTCGTTTCCATGTGTGCGTTTAGGCGTCCAGAGCCTAGAGACTGAGGCACAGGGCCGTAGGGTTTTACGGGCCCGTGTGCAATACTTTTCAGGGACTCCTACATGAATTACCTTAATTAAAAAATATATTTGTGTTTACCAAAGGAATTAAATTGTACAAATTTATCCCCATAATAACATTTTTATGTTTGGTAACCGTGAGCCCCTGACTGTTGAGAGCCCTTCTATACCGCACACCCTGCGCATTTTTAGCTACGGGCCTGGCCAGCGTGATAACAACTGTGTGTTTGTTTTTGTCTTTTTATCGAGAGCTAAGATACCGAACCGAAACAGCTCTTACGCTGTTTGCTTAGTGCTTTTAATTTATACATAATATTAATAAATCAAAAGGAGAGAGGCGACAATATCTGACGATTGATGCTTATAGATCTTGACAAGATAAGACGCAAATACTAAAAAAACAATTAATCGTTTTCGCATTAATTTAGAAGATATAACTTTCGATAAGTGCTGATTTACCGTACAAATTCTCAGCTGAACATCAAACATGGCGCTGAAAACCTATTAATTTTCCATAAATTGGAAAACAATGATATATCGATATATCGTCAGTGTTCTTTCTAGGTCTACATACAATACAATATTATTAAATTCAGCACAATTATATATTTTCATTAAGTTCGTTGTTTCGAGTCTTTTAGTTATTTCGTTCGACAAAAAGACCAATGAACTAAAATCAAGTATTTAGTACGTTAGTGCTGATTAGTTTAAACGAACTTAGTCTGAACTAAACGGTACAATCAGAGGGCAACTAGCGACCGAATACCAAGCGTAATTTGAATGCAGGACAGTTGATTTTTGGTAAACACAATTATTATCAACGCCCAAATGATTTCTGAAGATTTGGTTGCGATCGGATAGTTAATAATATATTATTATAACACTAAATAGACTTAACATAGAAGATGTATATGTTTTATAATGGTTTTGGTTAGGCGGGTAGTGGGAATATCCCACCCTCGACTATAGCTTTTGTGCTTGTTTATTCATAGATATATAGGGTAGGTTGATAGATAGATGAGAGATAGGTCGATAGATAGATGAGAGATAGGTCGTTAAATAGATGAGAGATAGGTCGATAGATAGATGAGAGATAGGTCGATAGATGGATTAGACATAGGTCGATAGATGGCTGAGAGATAGGTCTTTAAATAGATGAGAAAGATAGGTCGCTAACATGTTGAAACTTACTTGGACAACGCGTTTTTTGAGATTGACTTTTTTGGAAATTTCCTCCAGCATTTTGCGACTTGGATTGGATTCAGTTTGGTAGCACTCGTATAGAAAATTTAACTGCTCTGGTAGTATTGTAGTTCGAAGTCGCTTGTTTTGTTTAGACGGAGGAGCACTTGTTGGTGTCGAAGCAGAAGAATCTATGGGCATGGTCTCATTCTTTCTAAAAACTACTTCAGTGGCTACTGTCACATTCCCAATCTTGGGACTAGGACTGGCATCGTCATTGAATGTTAGCATTTGTGAATTGTTCTCTATCATTCTGGCATCGAGGAAGTCCTCTAGGTTTTGAAAATATTGCGACTTATCTGCGTCCCTTAACTTGTGCAGTTCATCTATCATCAAGCTATGTTTATCTCCATTCATAATATTATCAAATGACACCGATTTTTGTCCTGTTAGCACAGTCTCATTATCATTTGACTTCTTGATAATGTCCATCACTTGATCGTTGCTTGGGTGTTGTTGGTTCGCATTGATGTGGTTGTTATTAAGTTTCTTATTCAAATTAAAATTGTGATCGTTTGGTATGGCGTTGTAGCGCTCATCTTGTTTTATTTTCATATCCATGATCTCGCGATGATCTTGTTGTTGCTCATTCTCCTCCTGATGATGGCCGATAAAGTTTTCATCCGCCGTCGCGATCGGCTTCTGCGACGACGGCTGTGATCCTGGGCGATCAGGTGTTGTTTGGGGCGAGGCAACTAAGTGAAAAAACTTTTTCGACTCATTCAGTTGATAGTATTGTATAAGAAATTCAATTGATGGCTTCTTGCTGGAGCTAAACGACGTTGGCATCGACATTGAAGGGTCCTCGTCATTGCGCTTTCGATAATATTGCAGCAGAAAGTCATAATTACCGACCTTCTTCAGTTCATTCTGTTGATAGAAGTTACTAAGGAAATCCATCTCGAAGTCTGTCGTCTCCGCATTAGCTTGCTTTTGCTGTTGTTGCAACGCAAACTGTTGCTTTAATTCAGCATTCATTTCGTGTTGCATGAAGTATTGATAGAGAAATTCGTATTTCTTTTGTGCATCTTTCTTACTTCTTTCGAATTCGCCCATCGAGAGACTATCCTCTGCGTTCGATGAGCTCTCTGAATATTTTCTTTTCTTTGCTGGCGGCGGCTGCGGTTGCGATAGTTGCTGGTTTTGTTGTTGTTGTTGGGCTGCTTGCTGTAGACTTTGCAATATGCCGTAGGTTGCTGCCTCGGACTGGCTGGCGCTGAAGAGTGTTGGATTCATGAGATGCATCAATTGATGCTCTCGCAAGGATTCAAGGCTGTTGAACTGTAACTCGCATTTATCGCAATCGAACTTTGACAAGCGTTGCTGATCAAGACTATTGCTGCGCTCGCGCTGAGGAGGCGTGGGCGTTGTTGAGGGACTAAAATCAGTTAGCGATGATGATTTACTGAACAAATGATGCTGTGGCGATGAGCTGAACTGTTGTGGCCCTGATAGCAGTGATGCTGCCGAGGCTGCAGCCACACCCACGGCACCTACTAAATTTTTGTGTAGCCAAACCTGAGGCTGCACCTGCTGAGACAGCATGGTGGTGTATGTCCATAGATGAATTCGAGTCCTCCGAACTGAGGTTCTGAGCTATTTGTGCTGCGGCTATCTGCGCCTTGGCAGACTTCTTGTTGTTCTCCTCTTTAAAACAATGATTCTTCTGATGGCGTATGAGCTCGTAGTAACGTTGAAATACTAAACTACACTTCTTGCAGGCGTAGTTAATGTTCTGCTTCTTTTGACTCCTCATTCTCGTATAGCGTATTGTTTGGTTGATTCTCGTAGATCTTACGCTGCTTTTGGCGTGCGTTTTGAAACCAAACGACAATCACGCGTGGCGATAGCAGCAGCAGCTTGCTTAGGTATTCCAAATCGCTGTCCTTTGGATAAGAATTGTTCTCAAAGAATTCTTGCAATACTTTGATTTGATAGTCTGTGAATCGCGTGCGATTAGCTCGCTTGCCGCCTGATGTCGATGAGGATGAGTTTGATGAATTGGAAGAGTTACTCTCCAGCTGGACACAAGCTGTTGATCCTGTTGCTGAGCCTGATGCTGATACTAAACCACTCAAGCCAGAGGATGCCGAACTCGAACTGGACTGGCCCGACTGCAGTTTCTCTATGGATTTGCCAGCGATTTGTAACTTTTTTTGGCGGCCCCATGTTGCTGCCCATATTCTCCAGCTGCTGGCTTAACAGATCGTTCATGCTGGCATACAGATTTGAGGGGCTTGGCGGACGGGAGAGTACGTCAGAGCTTTCGCTCTCTGACTTTGTTTCAAAGCAATTAATCTGTTGCTGTTGTTGTAAATGATGTTGCTGCAGCTGATAATGTTGTAGTGATGATCCTGATCCAGTTGAAAGCATAGATTGCTCATTATCGGTGGGATTATGTACGCTTTTCTGATGATGCTGAGAGGCTTCACCTTGTTGCTTTAAAAAGTTAAAGACTTTTTGTTGCTGCTGTAGTTGACGTTGGCTTTTGTGGAACTCGAACTCCGATGGACCAACATGCACGTCTTGTGGCTCAGTTTTGATTTGCACCTCTAGTGGCAGAGGTAAACTATCAATATCTTCCTGTCCCGACTTGGAGCCACATGCCACCATGTCGGACTGTGTGCGAAAATAGTCGGATATGTTGCCGAAGGATGCCGTCGATGTCGCTGCATTATTCTTGGCAAGTGTCGACTCTGTTGTCGAAGTTGTTGATGTCGACGATGTTGTTGCAATTGGTACTGTTGCTGCTGCTGCTGTTGGAGCTGATGTGTTGTCAGCAACAGCTGTTGCTGTGCAAGTTGTTGCTGTTGTTGTTGCTGTTGCTGGTGCCAACGTGTCAACATCGGAGGAGGGTGTTGGTGCATCGGTCAGGGATGTCACCTTGGCTTGACCAGTCCGCTCGTATTCCTCCAGATTAAGTGTTGTCGATGGTGGGTTGTTGAAGTTATATGGCGAGTCCTTATTGCGCTGTCGCTCCTTGAACAGCGTGTTGCGAAACCAATGCTTGACAACCTACAGATAGAAATAGTTTAACAATGGATCACTTTTAAAAGGATTAAGCTAGCGGATCTTTGATCATCCCTTACTTTCATTGGCAGATTGGCCTTGTGTGACATCTCCATAATGCTCTCTTCGCTCGGCGAGTTATTAATGTCAAAGTGTGCACGCAAGATTTTCAGCTGATCGTCTGTGATGCGGGTTCGAGCACGTTTTTGGTTGCTGCAGTGTTGCTGTTGTTGCTGTGCACAAAAATATATATATGAGTATAGTTTGGATTAAAATCGGATTACTCGATAGCTTTGCTAAACAATACAATGACTCGTTCCATCTAAATTCTTTATAAACTAAGCTCTATCAGTAAAAAATCATTTAAATCTAATAGGTGAGGCTGGTAGCTACCCTATGGTACTGGCCACTAGGTTATAGTCTGGTCAAATAAGACCTAACTAAGGGACTACCTCCTACATACTAGAGAAACCCTAAGCAATGTCTTACTGTGTTATAATATCGTGTTTTTGGATGAAATGCACGCAAATAGGGTCAATAACCTCCACTTTGGTTACCAGTAAGTAGAGAATTGGGTACCCATGATTTGAGTACTTATGTACACGTAGGTACCCATGAAAGGGCTAGAGAAAGAAGTACCTGCAATAAGAGTACTTAAGAAGTTACCAAGAATAGGTGGGTCAAAAGAGTAGCCATGGCTAGACTACTACTCTATATACCTCTATGAATAGGTACACTCATGCTGAAATATGGCTTATCGACACCCTTAACTTGATGATAAAAGAAAGTATTCTTACCTGACTGTTATTACTGGCATTTGACTGTGGCATGATTTTGATGTTGGAAGCTTCGCCAGGACAAACTTGTTGTAGATCTGCTAGGCAAGTAGTAGTTGTGCCAGACGAGGAGCCAGCAGGAACACGTCCTCCTCCTCCTCCTCCTACTGAGCCCCCTGCACCCACTGAATTGGCATCATTGGCGCCAGTAGCACCGAAAATTAATGGAGGTGCCAGATTCATAAAGTTAAGCGACATCAAATGATGGAATTGCATTAAATTGAGCATGTCCACTGGGTTGATTGGCATTCCAGTTGTGGCTGCTGCTGCGCTCAGCTGCTGCTGCATCTGGTGCAAATTCTGTAGATTATGTGAGCCCTGCACCGACTGTGCATTTAAGCTACCAAACGAAACTTGCTGATCCGCCTGATCGTCAGATGAAAGAAGCTGTAACTGGCCGTCCGTCTCCATGGCAACTGTATCCTGTTGCTGACGCTGTTGCTGCTTCAGCAGTGCCGCAGTCAATACAGCAAACTGCTGGTGAGGGTCTGACGCAGATTCGTTGGGCGACAACAAGTGAGTTGAGTTTTCAAGGACCTCCTTCGCCTCGGTGTCTTGCTGGGGAGACGAACGCAAGGCCAGAGTAGCTAAAAAGATAAATGAGTAAATGGTTTTGTTATTAGTAAAACACAAATATCAATAGAGCCCTCAACCTTAAGATGCCTTTCATTCTCAACTGCAACTCAACTTCGACAAACGGAGACTAGACTGAAGAAGAGACTAGACTGTTCGGTTATAGATAGTGCGCTCTGTTCGTTATACACAAGAGCACAACGGAACGTATTCCCTACGGTACGCTGAATCCTATTTATGGTGTAGGGTGGATAGGATAACTGAACCCTACTGCTAGATAAAGGGCTTCGGCAGGCCAAGCAGGCGCTTACCAATTCCTTAGCTATGCGAAGAACCAGTTTGCTACCCAGGAAATATCTTAATATTGTTGGCTACCTCATGGCGAACTATCACATAATAAAGCTGCGGCTATCTAGCGTAGTGTCTACAAATAAGATAACGAAGCTACCAAGCTCTGGGACGTGCCAGTTTTGCTATGGATCTCCTAGACAAAGGGTCTGCTAAGGATCTATGTATTTTTCATTAGGGAAGAATGACCGATTTTGTTAGGCTAGGAAGACCTTCCCTTCTGTGAAATTTCTTTAACTCACCCGCTTTAGTGGCTGCCTTGTTTGCTGCTGTATAGTTGAATGTATTCGGTAGTTTATCCATTTCATTCGACTTGGGACTAGGTGATGAATGATCGCCCGGGCTGGCCGTAGCGGCCCTCTCAGCAGCGTGTGTCTGCTCCATGTGCTTCTGCATGGCCTGTGTGCTGCGAAAGTTGCGCTGGCAGAGTGAGCATTTGGTAGCGTCCCGCATGGAGTGGTACAGCATGTGTGTGGTGAGCTTCTCCTGTGTCTTAAACGCCAGTGAGCACTGCTTGCATCGGTACTTATACACATGTCGCTCCGAGATCACCAGGCTCATATGGACATCTTTGAAATGCGCAATCATGGCCGGCAGCGTTGCGAATACTAGAAAACAAGGAGCACTGGCGTGCTTGAGCGCAAGGCAGACGTATTCGCCGTTCTGCATGGGAAAGTGCTGAGTCTGCTGGGCATGCTGAAGCAGTTGTTCCTCGTGCTTGAAGTTCGCTTCGCACTGCTGACACGACACCTGAGAGCCGACAGCTTTAATGCCTGTCATAGACAGATAGTCGTCAACACTGGAAACATTGCTACCTTTACTGCTAGAGCCTTCAGGAGGAACCGACTTTGTTGATTGCTGGGATGTGGTACTTGGCGATCGCCAGACTGTGTGATCCACCAGCTGCAGCAGTCTCGCCAAACCATCGCGGGTTACGCTGTGTACGCTAGTCAAATGGCTTTCCAGCAATGCCTTCTCACAGAATCCCCCCTCCAGACACAAAGGGCAGGACACACTTGCTGAACGTGCTTGCGATTCGGATTTTAGATAGAGTGTGTTAGTCTCCAGTTCATCGTCTCCAAGTCGTTCGGGCTTTATATCAATCGGACATTCCACATCGCCCTCCGCTTGGCCTTGACTGTACACATTAGCTTCTGTTGCAGTCATCGACAGTTCACCGCCACCAGCGACGTTACAACGTTGCACGGCTGCCAGCGCTGCGGCGGCAACAGCTGTCTGGAAAGCTTGCAATGCAGCTGCATTGGTAGGAATACTGATGTAGTCATCGCTTTCAATGCCCGGATGCAACGACTCAATGTGCACTGCAATATCCTTCTTTGATTGCCCAAAGTAGTCGCAGAGATTACACTTAAGAAGTGTAGTTGGCAACGCAGCGTCAAGGCCTAAGTCACTAAAATTTGACACTGGCGATATTGCACGCAGCAGCTGAGTTTTGTCACAAGGTGTTGAACAGCTCGAGACTGAATGCGGCGACAGTATGCTGCCATCTGCTGCTGACGAGGACGACGCAATTGGCACGCCGTAAACATTATCCGCGTTTGCACCCACTGAAGTTGAGCCAACATTAATGCCATCGTCCGAAACTGCTTCTGCAAGGAGATGAGATGATACGGTTTAAATGAAAGGACTCTATATTCTTTACAAGTACATTAGCAAATATAATAATAACAGTAAGGAAGGGAGGAAAACTAAATTATTGCACATAAACAACATTGAAAACGAGGCAATCGGGTAATAAACATAACAATGAAGACTGACTTACATAGAAAACTCTTAAGATTTTATTTTCAGAGCGCCTAAATATGCAATAATTGTAATAAATGTCCGAATATTAATGAACATAACTGTATATTGATTCGGGGGTCAGCTGTCACTCGAGTAGCACCCGTCTGAAAATGCAACCATTGAAAATGGTCAAAAAAGGGTATACTAACTTTGTGCAAATGTATGTAACAGGCAGAAGGAGGCGTGGGAGACCCCATAAAGTATATATATTCTTGCTCAGGATCACAAGCCGAGTCGATTGAGCCATGTCTGTCTGTCTGTCTGTCTGTCTGTCTGTCTGTCTGTCTGTCTGTCTGTCTGTCTGTTTGTCTGTCCGTCTGTCTGTGTGAACGCACAGATCTCAGCTATTATAAAAGCTAGAGTTACCAAATTTGGCAGGAAGACTCCTGTGTACTATAAGCAGATCAAGTTTATTTCAAATGTTAGGTGCCACGCCCACCGTCCCCACAAATCCATAATTTAATTTTTGAACTCAATTTGTAAGCGCTATATATAAGATACAACTTTCTCTTTCTTTAACATATACTAAGCTGAATAAAATATCTACGTAGTCTCCAAATTACAATCCGATCGGACAATAATCACAGGAGTTATTTAAGAAAGTATGAGCATAAAACCAAGTGCTTCTGTCAGCTAACAAGGGAGGCGGGCGAGCGCGAAGTGCTAGCGCCATCTGTCGGCACTAATTTCAAAGCATGTGCATATGCATATGTGTATGAATTTAACAAATTAAACTACTTGGGAACATAGGTCGAAGGGTATCCCACTGTCGCGTGCTGCGCGACTGTTGCTTTTCTTACTGGTTTTTGAAGTAAAAATTTTAAAAATTAAAATTTTATTAATCTACATTTTGTGCATGGACAAGACCACAGTGGTGGCATAAACTACAAATAGTGACACCGAAAGTCACTTTTAGTGTAAAGCACGTGATAATATTTATTGAATATAAAAAGTTTTGTTTATCTGAAAATAGAGCTCCGCTTCCCAACGGGTAGTGCTCGAAAGTGCCGGCAACAGGCATATGACAGATTTGTGTGTTGTAACACTCGGGTCGCTAAACATTTATTCTACGGAAAATGGAAAATAATGGTCCACATCAGAAACCTTTGGACTTTACGTCGATGAAGCAAATTGCTGGCGCGGGCCCAAGAGAGACCAATTGCGGGCCCAAGAGAGACCAATTGCTGAAGAACTTGCCGAATAAAATCGTAACCTTTTCTACATCTAGTATTTCAAATACAATTTGCAGTACAACAAAAAAAGCAAAGAAGGCAAGAGCTGTTCAGCCTTTGATCAACGCCACAAATCGCTTCCAACCCTTAAGTAACGAGGACGACTTCGATGCAGCCGTCGTATTTTCGAGTGACGATGATGAGCTTTGTTCGTCGAGGACCGCCCTCATTCGTGCTGCAAGGAAAGCGAGACGCAACCAACAGCCGGCTATTGATAACCAAGCTGCTCCCTCCACCACGAAACTAATCCATCACTCTTAGGTACCCAGAATGATGTTTCCAAATGTGGTGAACTTTTCAGCATTTCGCACCGAGCTGGCACTGAAATCGGGAGATTGCGCTGTTCAGTGCAACACCCCAGATATCTATAGGCAAGTGGCCCGGCATTTTCTGGAGAAAGGATTTTTGTTCCATCATCATCAGCTTCCCGAGGACCGGCCTTACAGAATCGCTCCCTCATTTTATCTGCAGAGAACGTGGAGAAAACCACCCGTGTGGCAAGCCCCATGCAGCTAATTTTAAACGTTGCATTAAGTACCTACAAGAGGCTTCTACTCGTAAGCATCTTTTGAAGACCAACGAATTAAGCACTGCTGGTCCCGTAAACAGTACTCATCCATCCAATCCACCTGCCTTTAGCGTTGGAAACTTTTGCGTCCATTGTCAGAGGCAATCAGCCTATTGTGCAGCCTGCCGCTACTGTTTCAAATGCAAGCGCCAACCTGGATTCCAAAATGGAACAGCTTTTTTCTAGGCTTGACAGAATGATGTTAGTGGATTTGTTTCTGCAGACCCGCACTTCACCCTCTGCTGTTAAAAAGGGTCCTCTTAAGATAGCGGCTTGGAATCTCAATGGGGCCTCCTCGAAGACCAATGAGATCCACGATTTAGATATCAGAAACACACTTCTCCTCCCGGTCCACCTTCAGGGTCTTTGGCTTTACCCTACATACTGCCAACCATCCGGACGACAGCCAAAATGGAGGGGCAGCGATCCTTGTTAGATCAACTATCTTTCATCACCCATTCACCACTCTGTCGCAAAATTATTTCGAGCAACTGCCACTCCAAAGTGCCATCGATTTTGGAATCTCCAAAGGCTTTAGACAACAACCAATTAAAGTGCAAATGGTCACAGGGCTGACCATCTGCCTTTGCTCTTCGAGCTAGGTGTTACAAAAATGCTGTCACCGCAAGCAGATATTCCGGTCTTCAAAGAACATATCGAGAGCACAGTAGAACTCAACATTCCCATTGACACTTGTATTAGGCTGGAAGCATATGTCGACTACTTCACATCTACTATCATTTAAGCTGCAAGGCAGGCTACACCAACCCATCACCAAGATGGTTTCTTTTAAGTTTTGAAGCTAGGGATCTGGAGATCCTTGCATTAATCAGCAATATTTAAGTATTAATAGACTTAATAGACTAATAGACTTCGACGTTTGCTAGCCAATTACCGTAGGGCAAATCAAGATACCTTGTTGGAGAGTGCTGGCTTCTCAATATGGAGACTCACGAGAGGCATCAAGAGACGGCCTTTGTTTCAATCACAAGTCCAGAATCAACGTTTCCTATGGCCTAAGACGGATGATGAGAAAGCAAGTGCTCTGGCTTCGGACCTGTCTTCCACCTTTAGCCTGCTATTAACCTTCTGCAAGGTTTTTGAGAGAATTTTGCTAACCCGGTTGATGGAACTGCCGCAGGTAATGGAACACATTCCACAACACCAATTTAGCTTTAGGAAGTCCCATGGTTGACCCGAACAAGTCTATAACCTCGTAAAGCAGGTAACGCATGGCTTTGAGCACAAGCTTTACACGGTTGGCGTATTTTTATACGTGAAACAAGCCTTTGATAGGGTCTGGCACGCAGTTTTGTTGTATAAGATGAAAGATCTCTTCCCTGTACTCCATTATGTCATCCTCAGCTCCTTTATTGCTGACCGGACCTTCGATGTTGCAGTACGAGACTCTCAGTCTAGCGTGGAACATATTTATGCAGGGGTTCTACAAGGAAGTGTGCTTAGACCTTTCTGTATACCCTGTACACTGCAGACAATCCAACTCCTGTCAACAACACCGATGAAGCCTCTCCTGCTCCTGGCCACTTACGCAGATGACACCCTCATGCATGCGTCCTACTCATCATGGACTGCCAAATTGAACATAGCGATTAACTGCTCGAAATCGGCTTGTGTCACTTTTACCTTGCGAGCCCAAACTTGCCTAGGTCTATTTTTTTTTTTTAAGCTAAACATTAGGTTCAGTTCAGAAGGTACTGAACGATTCCCAGTGACTATAATAATTATAAATAATAGAAATAGAAGTATACATAAATATGCATTAAACATGACCATATCTGGACATATGCAAAAGCATCTTTGATATGCTAATGATAGAATGAGATGGCTATAGCATACAATAAGGACAACGGGACAATTCAACATTGAAGAATTCGTCTTTTCTGCCTGCGTTCGCTTTGCAACGCTGTGATGGAAGTTAGTTGCTTCTAGAAGACGAGTGCGTGCACATTGAAAAGAGAATAAATAGACAAACTATAAAAAGTACATTATTTGATTATTAGTTCTGGATATATGATTATATTGATTCTAACAATTCATATTGTATATATTGTACATGTATGTGTATATAACAATAATACTAACAATGCAAAGCATTGAAGTAGATAACCGGAATATCACTTGTTTGATGAGACAACTGTACAAGTTAGTATATATAATGACATATTCATTTTCCATATGAAATACTTAAACCAATCTTTTGAAAAGCTTCACACTTCTAAAGCCTCACAGTTCATTCTCCATATGAAAAAATTAAATCGATCTTTTGAAAAGCTTCACTCTTCAAAAGCTTCACCGTAAAAGTTCTTTCAAGACACCAATCGTCAAACGGTAAGAAGCTTAAGTTACTGATAAACAAAGATGTAAAGCTCTGTAGAACTTAAAGGTTTGCTAGTCCATAAAATAATTCTGTCTGTTAGTTTATTAGTGACTCTGGTGTAATGAACAACAAATAAATTCATCAAATAAAAATTATAAATAAAAATTATATTTTTAGGCATGGATTTTAAAAAATTCATGGTCTATTGTGTTTGGAGGAAGGAGGCATCTCCGACCCCATAAATTATATATATTCTGAATCAGTATCAGTAGCCGAGTCGATTGAGCCATGTCTGTCTGTCCGTCTGTCTGTCTGTCTGTCTGTCTTTCTGTCTGTCTGTATGAACACGTGGTCTCAGAAACTGTAAGAGCTAGAGTCATACAATTTTGGACAACATACGTATATATTGCAGTGTCTCAAAATTTTTTAAAATTTTGACACGCCCCTTCCCCCCTCTATAAATTAGTAATAACTATTTAAAAACTACAATATTAACTCAACAAACAAAGTTGTATATCTTATATGACAAATACCTTGCCACGGGCGTTATGTGAAAATTTCATTTAAATCCGACTATAAATAAGTGAGATATGATACGAATTAAACTCACTTTGAATATATATACTTAAGCATACCTAATTTACGCAAGCATACCGATGTTCAAATCTAGCGTCAGACACACAGCATTTGATTAAACTTTTTATTTGCATTGCTTGGCAGCAGAATTGATTCACAATGCAGCTTTGCCGATGGGCCAAGGCGTGAGGCAATGGCCGAGTGGTTAGAGAGGCGGACAGCTGCGAGAGAGTACGTATGTTCAACTCCCGGTTGAGGCGGGTGCGAATTTTCGTTTATTAATTTCTTCTTTCATTTATTTATTTTATTCTAATAAACTAAAAGAAAAGTTGCAGTCAAACAAATTAAATTATTTAATTAAATTTCAATAAAAATAAAAAAAAAAATTTCATTACTTTGCTTTCATATGAAAGACAATCAAATTATAATAGCTATAAATAATATTAATTATTTATAAATAAAGTTAAGTATTTTTATATTTTTTTAGCACGCATCAAAAAAACGCGAACTAATGCGTTCTTCAATGCAGTCACTCTTTCCGTATGTTGTCTGTTATGACTTTGCAAGTTCAGTACGATTCCAATTGGATGTTTCCTATTTTGTTTTGCTCTCAATATTTTGCAATTAGAATACTAAAAAATAACAGAGATCATAAGCCCTTGTAAAGTTATGAATGTGCGAGTAGGACGCCCATACATACATGTCTGCATATCCACATGTATGTATTGGCGTCCCACTTCAGCATACATTATTGCACGATTGTATATACTTTCATATGTACAATTAGATTTGCAGTTGCTGTTGTGTACCGACGAAAGAAAACTAAATTCTAACTACATATATTGCGTAACTAAAACTTAAAAAAAATTATGAAATACATAAGAATTTCACATGTTGATCGGATCGCGGCAGCAATCGAACCTCGAAAACCGCTCAATATCATTGACCTTAGAGTCCGGGACATAGTCCACTCAGCCACTGAACTTCTCTGGTAGTCGTCGAAAATGGTGAGACATTAGACCAAACGACAAGACGCAATATGCATTCTAAGTTCGTGACAAAAAAATCATGAAGAAGCACATATAATGAAATTTGTTACGCGCTAGAAATGCATACCTATACTTATTGCCTACGGTATACTATGATAATCCATGGCCTTATACAGTCAGCTCCTGACTGTATCGTTGTATTTATACCCTTCGACCATTGAAAATGGTCAAAAAAGGGTATACTAACTTTGTGCAAATGTATGTAACAGGCAGAAGGAGGCGTCGGAGACCCCATAAAGTATATATATTCTTGCTCAGGATCACAAGCCGAGTCGAATGAGCCATGTCTGTCTGTCTGTCTGTCTGTCTGTCTGTATGAACGCACAGATCTCAGCTTATAAAAGCTAGAGTTACCAAATTTGGCAGGAAGACTCCTGGGTACTTCAAGCAGATCAAGTTTATTTCAAATGTTAGGTGCCACGCCCACCGCCCCCGTAAATCAATAATTTAATTTTTGAACTCAATTTGTAAGCGGCATATGAAAGATACAACCTTATAATTTGGCATAAACTAAGCTGATTAAAATATCTACGTATTCACCAAATTACAATCCGATCGGACAATAAACACAGAAGTAATTTAAGAAAGTGTGAGCATAAAACCAAGTGCGTCAGCTAACAAGGGAGGCGGGAGAGCGCAAAGCGCCATCTGTCGGGATTACTTTCAAAGCATGTGCATATGCATATGTGTGTGAATTTAACAAATTAAACTACACGGGAACATAGGTCGAAGGGTATCCCACTGTCGCGTTTTGCGCGACTGTTGCATGTTGTCTCGTTTTTTATTTAAACGAACACCTAAATACTAAATTGGCACAGCCAGTAGGATGTTAGTTACTGATGAGGTATAAAATGTATCCAGGTCTTTAACTATCATCCGCAAAAGAACTCACGTGAATCGCGACGGCAATTTCAGTAACATCAGTTGAAAGTGTTCATAGCCGAGAAGTGATTGTGAAATAAATTAAACAGTAGCCCACTTAAACAAATACAAGTGTGACCGCTACATAAGTTAAATCCGACAAGCAGTGAAGTTAATAGGTAGAGTAGCCCGCTTAAACAAAACATGTGTGACCGCTACAAAACAAAAAACGTTCTAAAAAAAATTAATCAAAAATGGCATTATCAAATGATAATCTATCCCAACTGCTACGACAAATACTTCAAGCGCTGCGGTTCTGTGGCCAAACACCCTCAGTTCGTTTATCAGACGAATTGAATACCTGCTTAACCTATACCCGACGAACGACCCTCTTCGGAAAGCCATTATATATGGAGCCATTTAACTACAGGTCGTTGGAAATGCTAAGAAGGTCTCCCAACTAGGATTTCACGACAAATAGTCAACCCTAAAGCAAGCTCTGATCGTCAAGTTTAATAATCAAACTCCTCTGTAGGAACTTTTGCGACGTTTGTATTGCGCGCCTTACAAAGGTAATTTACAAGTTTGTGAACAATTAGAAGATAAGTCAACTATTATTATTTATAAGTTAGCCTTAGAAGACAACCAAAATTACACATTAGTCTATTCACAAGCAATGCCAACTACAATAAAAAATACTATTCTTAGCGAGGTATGACATTTTAACTTTTCAAAAATTATGAAAAATTGCCTAACAAGAAGGTCTTTACGAAGACCCAATTTCTAAGCAATCAGATTACTGTCTTAAAACAAACTCACTAAACTTAAAAACTAATACCAATACTAAAAAAAAAAAAAAAAACTCTCATGCCAATCAACAATTCGTAACCCCCTTTAACCCATTAATAAATCCCACGCAGATCCAAAACCCAAATATAAACAACCAAACCCCACAATAAGATCAAATTTGTTTAATGAATTCAGATCAGACTTAAATCGCGACCGACAGAACGACACCCGAAACTATTATCAGCCCCCCCAACAAACAAGAGTGCCGAATAAACGTTTTAGAAAACGGCAGCGGACAATCACGTCTTTACATCAAAAGGTTAGCCTGCTTTATTTCCGGATCGCTTGGATCACTTGCGTTTGTTTGCTCACACAACGAACAGTTTGCGCGTGTGTGTGTATAAGCAAGTTAGATTTACATAGTCAGCGCCGTTGCGAGGGTAGCGCACAAAGTTTGTGACACTTATTCCTTTTTGACTTCTATAAGTGTCCTTTAGTCAACATGTCTGAGACCGAAAAAGACAAGTGAAAAGCCACAAATCAGCAACACAAGTCCAAAATTACAATGGATTTACAGACTGATCTGGATTACTTAAGCCCTCTTAATGATTCTAAAGGACCATTAGAGGACTTGTGTGTCGTCACAAGAGCGTTATATATTAACGCATCCAAGCCGACTTCAGGTCCAAGAACTGAGCATGATTGCTCCGTAGTTTCGAGCCAGCGATCCCAGATGCCGAAAATGCGTTTGCTAAAAATTTAGTGGCAAACATTCGGAGTATAAAAATTGTATGTGCCTGTTTAATCGATGATGACAAGTCGTTATCAAACGTCGAAAAGTTCTATGATATGCTGCCATCTTGGGAAGATTGTGCTAGACAATTGAATAAAAGATATCAGTATCTGTCAGCAGAAGAGTCAACTCGGGACAAAACAAGGTCGCGAGTTGACGCTAAGAAGCCCCATCACTCTAAATCGTCCTTTGCTTGTGCTGATGGAGGGCGTTCATCATCTGTGTGCGTCTTCTGCAAGTCAGAAACGCACAATCTTGATACGTGTCCATCGTTTGCTGCTATATCAGTTATGCAATGTTTTGAATTCGTCAAAACACAAAAGTTGTTGTGTTTGTGGGTCATATGGTGTCAAAATGTAAGGCATCAAAATGTCGAATTTATTCGAAGCCTCACCATGCGTTGCTTCACAGGTATACTACTCCTTCTCAAGGTGAGGTATCCAGTCTTCAAGCGACTATGTCAGATTCGTATTCAGGGCATGTATCAAACAATGAACAAATTGTTCTCACCACAGCTGTCGTTAATGTTAAAGACAGATTTGGTCAGTTGCATCCTGCACGGGCCTTACTTGATAGTGGCTCCCAAATCAATTTGATGTCTGAGAGCATGGCCCAGATGTTACGGCTCAAGCGGGAGCCAACATCTTTAGCTATTTCGATGGTTGGTGGTGCAACAATAGATAGCAAAAATTAGATAGGTGCCTCTTTTCAGTCGCGCATAAACTCTCACAATTTTTCGGCTGAATGTTGGATATTGAAATCCATTTCGACAACACAGCCTGGACATTCCATGGGTATTTCAAATTGGAAAATACCCAAAAATATAAAACTGGCAGACCCAGAATTCAATAGACCAGCTAAGGTAGACATTCTTTTGGGAGCAGAATTGTTCTATGAATTATTGTGCGTAGGGCAAATGAAATTAGGTTCTGAACTTCTATATAATGCAAAAAACGCTGCTAGGATGGATAGTAGCAGGCAAATTTGGGACACATGTCCATTCTGAAGTCAACTCCTCTAGAACAGCATTTTTATATTCCTCATCAATGCGTTCTTAGATTCCAAGATTCGTGTAGTTTTCGACGCTTCTAGTAAGACGTCAACAGCTGTTTCACTTAACGACACACTGATGGTGTTTTTTCGGTTGAATAAGTATGCCGTAACTGCTGACATTTAAAAATGTATAGGCAGATAAATGTCTCCGAAAAAAGACAGAAATTTCCAACTTATTCTGTGTAGAGAAAATACTTCACAAAATATTCAGGCATACCGACTTAATACAGTCACATACGGTACAGCTTCTGCACCTTTTCTGGCGATACGCTGCTTGTTTGAGCTGGCCAACATGCACGCACAATTACATCCTATTGGATCAGATGTGATTAAGAAGTGCTTTTATGTTGATGATATGTTGGCAGGTGCAGATAGTATAAAAGAACTTAACACTATTTGCAATGAAGTTCAACAAATATTGGAATCAGGAAGTTTTTCACTTGGCAAGTGGGCATCCAACTGTAGTGATCTGTAGTTCAAAATAAAAACTAGTGACGAAGTGACTCTAAAAATTGATGATCAGAGTTCCGTAAAAATTCTTGGGATGCGCTGGGCACCACAAGAGGATATATTTAAATATCATCTCGATGTGGACAGTTTTGCTTCGGCTAAGCCAACGAAACGGAACATATTGTCCGCAGCATCTCGCTTGTTTGACCCTCTTGGTTTGCTGTGTCCAATTGTTACTAAGGCCAAAATGTTGTTACAGGAGTTGTGGAGACTGAAAATAGACTGGCATAAAGGCATCCCAATGAGTCTTCAAACAATATTGAATAAATTTACCATGACATTGCGTGATTTGCATAAAATCCATAGCTCCCGGTACGTATGACTAAATACGTATTAAAAGGTTCAGATACATGGTTTTGTTGATGCATCCAGTCATGCATACGGTTGTTGCATATACGCTCGTTCTTGCAACAACCGAAACGTTGGCATTACATTGCTCACTGCAAAGTCTAGGGTAGCCCCACTAAATGTAAAAACAATTCCCCGACTAGAGCTATATGCAGCACTCTTGCTGGCCAAGCTCTGGCACCAAATCGGCACCAAATTGCTGTTGTATGTACATTGGCAAAAGTTGTGCCAAATTGTTTTGTAGAGCTTATAAATCGTCACTCCAGCTTCCCAAAATTGATTCGCATAATGGCTTATGTGCTTCGATTCTGTCACAAAGGGCTCAAAACAGATTCTCTTGTGGTGTCGGCATCAGAAAGAAATATTTCATTTTTAAAATTGATCGCCGTAGTACAAAGCACTTTGTTCAAAAGTGAATTGAAGTTATTAAGAAAATCAGCAGTTCTAGCACCAATGTTACAATCGCTGAATCCATTTATTGATAAATTTGACAAAAATGGAATACAATTTGAGTAGGAGGAGTTTGTTACACGGGCCTCTCTCTTATGACGCTAAATTTCCGCTTTTAATGACAAAGAAGTCAGGATTTATTCAACTATTTGTCAGATATTTGCATCGTAGCAACTACCATGCTGGTCCAAAAAGTTCTAGTTGGACTTTTGAGGCAGCAAATTTGGGTAGTAAATGCTCGAAGTTTGTGCACTGCAGTTGTTCGGAATTGCGTACACTTTTTTCGATACAAACCAAAATTGTTGGGGCAAATAATGGGAAATTTGCCTGCCGATCGCCTTCGAGAAGGTCGGCCAGTTAGAGTATGTGGAGTAGACTTTTGTGGGCCGTTCTATGTCAGCTATAGGCTAAGGGGTAGACCACCTGTAAAAATGTATGTTGCCGTTTTTGTTTGTTTTGCCTCAAAGGCTATACCTTTTTAAATGTTTTTAAAAGGTTTATCGGGAGACGCGGATTACCGGAAACAATATTCAGCGACAATGCGACGAATTTTGTGGGAGCCAGCAACGTGCTGAGGGAGCTGCAGACGGCGTTTCACAACAACGAGGTGAGGCTGATGGACTTCGCAGCAAAGAGAGGAATGCAGTGGAAGTTCATTCCCCCCGCGCCCCGCACTTCGGAGGACTTTGAGAAGCCGCAGTGAAGTCTGCCAAGCACAGGCTCCTGCGAGGAGCGAGCAACGCCAATCTGACGCAGGACGAGTTGAGCACAAATCTGGTAGACGTCGAGGCGCTGCTCAACTTCAGGCCATTGCTCGTCGACAGCAGCGATCCCAACGATGGAGGTGCTGACGCCAGGCCACCTTCTAATTGGATAGCCTTTGTTGGCGCTGTCCACAGGATCCGATCCCGACGAGACCAGCAGGAAGCCAGGACGCGGATATTTGAAGCTGTGGCAGCAGTTGTCGGCGCTCAAACTGCACTATTGGCGCAAGCGGTCCAAGGACTACCTGCTCAGCCTCCAGCAGCGCACGAAATGGGCCAAAGGCGAGAGCAATCTCAAGGAAGGGGCGCTCGTGCTGGTTCACGACGACAACACAGCAGTGGCAAGGTCAGAGTGTCAGAGGTCAAAGAGGCAACAGGCATCATTAAACACCCAGTACACAAGCTAGCTCTACTCCCATTACTTGAAAACCGGAGTTCTTCAACGGGGCCGGAATGATGCCTATTCGTAGTATTATTATTAGTATGGAAATCATTGAATTCTGACATTGAAGTCATAGGTTAACATAGATTAAGAGAAATTGAATTGAAATTGTAATTTAGCTTAAGCATGGTCTCTTAAGTTTTGATGGTCGGCAAATGCCGACGGCGAATTCGGGGAGTGTTGTCGGATTGTGGCCCACTCTCAATTATTGAAAACACTCTCAAAATAACAGTCGTTGAAGCCAGCAACAGCAATAATTTGTAAAAATTATTAATTCAAAGCCACCGAGTCTCTTTTGTTATTTATGAATTTTTTTCGATCTCTAAAAACGCTTAGAGAATTTTCCACGGATATTACCGCAAGTTCATTCCAGATTTTGCCAAAATAGCAAAACCTCTCACCTTATTTCTAAAGAAAGGAGCTCAATTAATAATACGCCAGCAATTTCGCCATAGGACCCGTGCAATCACTAGATAATAAACCAATTAGTTTTGCAAGCAGTACATTAAACGACCACAAACGGAATTAGAGTAGAATAGAAAAAGAATTATTGGCAATTGTTTGGGCAACCAAATACTTCCGCCTATATTTATATGGAGTTCCTTTTGAAATATTAAGTGATCATAAACCCCTTGTCTGACTAAATAATATAAAAGAACCCAATATAAAGTTATAACGTTGGCGAATCAAACTTAATTTTAAAAAGAAAATATTTGGAAGGAAAAGTAAATTATGTAGCAGATGCCTTATCTCGCGTTAAAATTTAAGAAAATATGGTAAGTGAAGAAAAAAATATTTCAACAGCAGCAACAATACATACTGCATCAGAAAGTAATGAAAACTATATTAAAATCACTGAGAAACCCATAAACTATTTCACTAGACAAATAGAATTTATAAAAGACTCCATAGACCAAGTAAACATATCAAAATATTTCACTAAAAATAAGATCACTATAAAATATAAAGAGATGACTCTGCCAATAGCAAAAGACCTTTTAATTAAATACTCTCTGAATCTTACTGATTTGTCCGTTCTTCAAAACGCATACCATGAAACTATTAACCCACACAGTAATGTAAAAATCTTAAAAAGTATAATTAAACTAGGACATTAATTCTTACGCTGAATTCAAGAAATTCATTATTATTCAGCACCTTAAATTTCTGCATCCTGGTATCGAAAAAAATGGTACGACTCTTTCAAGAAACTCACTATTTTCCCGACTATAACAAGTTAATTCAAAATATCATTAATGATTGCAAAGTCTGCAATCTCGCAAATACAGAACACAGACCAACAAAACTTACTTCTAAATAACCCCAGAGACAAATACTCCAAGAGAACTTTACGTAATTGATTTTTATGATATTGACAATGAACAATATTTATCCTGTATTGACGTTTATTCAAAATTTGCATCACTTATAAAAACAAATACTAGTAAAGATTGGCTAGAAGCCAAAAGAGCCCTAAATAGAATATTTAACGACGTGGGAAAACCACAGAAAATTGAAGCAGTCAAAGACTCAGCGTTCATGAGGAACTCTTTAAAGGTTTGGCGAAATAAGGAAGAATACAATTAGATATTACCACGAGCAAAACAGGAATAGCAGATGTAGAACGTCTTCACAAAACAATAAAGGAAAAGATCCGCATTATAAATACTGGAAATAATAGAGAAAATAGGGAAACAAGAATAAAAACAATTTTATACACATACAACTATAAAAGTAAACACAATACAACCGGACAAATACCAGCTTACATACTACTCTACACAGGCACACCTATCTATGACCCTCAGAAAATTAAAGTAAATAAAATTAACAAGCTTAATGAGAACAGACAAATTTACGAAGTTGACACAAAATATAGACATACATACATAATACAGCCCTATAACGCGCTCGAAATCCAAAAATCCCTATATGAAAAGAGGCAGAATTGAACAACTGGATGAAAAACATTATAGCGAAAATAATAGAGACCAAAATGTAATACTCTATAAAAGTAAATTTGAAAAAAAGAAATGTTAATAACAGCAAATACAGTCGACCGACACCCAATCAAATGATAAATACCCACTCAGAATCTATAAAAAAAGAACAAAAAAATCTCTCTTTTAATATTTAATATCGAATACTTTACTGAGTACATTGAAGACATCGAAATGGGTTCACAATTAACCCGATTAGGAATATTCAATCCAAAACTTCTTAAGCACGACAACCTTGGTAACGTTAACTACAAAAATGTAATGGAAAAACTTCTACCTGGCATAATACATGTACTAACGAAATTTTCCTAATGTTTCATAGGAAATAATAGAGAAAATAGGGAAACAAGAATAAAAACAATTTTATACACATACAACCATAAAAGTAAACATAATACAACCGGACAAAAAGCAGCTTACATAAGACATCGAAATGGGTTCACAATTAACCCGATTAGGAATATTCAATCCAAACACAGTTGAACAGCCTACTTTCCTTATCACCCCTTACCAAGACAATAATGGACAAAGTATTAACGAAAATTTAGAAGGCAAATTCTATCTACACAATGATAATGTTATAAATACTCAAAATAAAAATATTATTAAAGACCATTGTATTGCTAGTATAATCAAATACGAAATACCAACATGTACCTTCCAAAAATAACGTATACTATTTTTCATCCAACACATTAAGCCTAACATACTAATTATATGAAACATGACCAGAGAAAAACTTAACCAAAATTGTAACAATCAAGAAATTTTTATTGAAAATAAAAAAAATTATAAAAATATTTAATTGTACGGCAGAGTTAAAAAAATTTTCAATGACAAACAAAATGCATCAATATACAAATCTTATATTCACCGAGCATAACGTCACAAAAGTTGAAACCATGTCACATATAGAAAAAAAAGAAATGATCATGCTAAACAATAAGAATTATACAATCTATAAAAATATATTTCTAATCCTCATGTTTGTATTAGTTGTAATATCCATATTTTACCTATACATGAAATGTAAAACAGCACCTCATAACATTATAATAACCTATATAGGACCGAAAGCATACAAGTCAGTTGACAAAAATATTGAAACAATTAAAGAAAATAATACTGAAATTGTAAACATTGAAAATCCAGTTCCACAATTATATCCAGAAGTTAAGGCTTGAAGACAAGCTAAAATCTAAAAGGTAGGGGAGTGACATATTCATTCTCCATATGAAATACTTAAACCGATCTTTTGAAAAGTTTCACTCTTCAAAAGCCTCACAGTTAATTCTCCATATGAAAAATACAAACGCTACAGTCAGGGAGCTGACTGTATAAGGCCATGGATTATCAAAGTATACCGTAGGCAATAGGTGCACTGTAACATATGCATTTCTAGCGCGTACCAAATTTCATTACATGTGCTTCTTTTTGATTTTTTTGGCGGTTTTGTCTAATGTCTTACTACGATATTTTCGACATCTGCGGGAGATGTTCAGTGGCTGAGTGGAGTATGTCCCGGACTCTAAGCCCAATAATATTGAGTCTGTTCAAGGTTCGATTGCAGCCGCGATCAACATGTGAAATTCTTTTGTACTGCATAATTTTTATACCCTTCGACCATTGAAAATGGTCAAAAACGGGTAACAAGACCGGCGGGCGAGCGCGAATCGCGAGCGCCATCTGTTGGGAATAATTGTAAAGCATGTGCATATGCATATCTGTATGAATTTAACAAACTAAACTACACGGGAACATAGGTCGAAGGGTATCCCACTGTCGCGTGCTGCGCGACTGTTGCTTTTCTTTCTGGTTTTTAAATAAATTAAAAGCTCAAAAACATTAATAAGGGGCGGCGGCGGTAGGCGATTTTTAAGTTTTAGTTACGCAATATATGTAATTAGAACTTAGTTTTCTTTCGTCGGTACACAACAGCAACTGCAAAACTAATTGTACATATTTATGTATATACAATCGTGCAATAATGTATTTTGAAGTGGGACGCCAATACATACATGTGGATATGCAGACATGTATGTATGGGCGTCCCACTCACATATTCATAACTTTACAAGGGCTTATGATCTCTGTTATTTTCTAGCATTCTAATTGAAAAAGATTGAGAGCAAAACAAAATAGGAAACATCCAATTGGAATCTTACTAAACATGCAAAGTCATAACAGACAAAATAAAAATAATTTAATTTGTTTGACTGTAACTATTCTTTTAGTTTATTAGAATAAAATAAATAAAAATAAGTTCGCGCACCCGCCTCAACCGGGAGTTAAACACACGCACTCCCTCGCAGCCGTCCGCCACTTTAACCACTCAGCCATTGCCTCACTTTTTGGCCTATCGCCAAAGCTGCATTGTGAACCAAATTCTGTTACAATACAATGCAAATAAAAAGTTTAATAAAACGCTGTGTGTCTGACGCTAGATTTGAACTTCGGTATGCTTGCGTAAATTAGTTATGCTTAAGTATATATGTTCAAAGTGAGTTTAATTCGTATCATATCTCACTTATTTATAGTCCGATTTAAATGAAATTTTCACATAACGCCCGTGGCAAGGTATTTGTCATATAAGATATACAACTTTGGTTGTTGAGCTAATATTGTAGTTTTTAAATAGTTATTACTGATCCGAGCCAGATTCTTTAACATCAGCCTTATCTGTGCACACGCACCAACGGAGGAGAAGGACGACGCCATCAAGGATGCTTTCTATACAGAACTCGACCGAGTGTATAGCCGCTGCCCGTCACATGACATTAAGATCCTCCTCGGAGATTTTAATGCCAAAATCGGACGGGAAAGCATCTTTGGAGCAACCGTTGGACAGCATAGTCTACATGAGTCTACCTCGGCAAACGGGCTTAGACTTATAGGTTTTGCTGCTGCGCACAATATGATCGTTAGCAGTACAAGATTCATCTCAAGATCCACAAAGCAACCTGGCTGTCACCTGATCGTCTGACTTGCAACCAGATTGATCATGTTGTGATCGATTGAAGACATGCGTCTAGCATACTTGATGTGAGATCGTGCCGGGGTCCTAACATCGACTCTGACCACTACCTTGTCGCAGCCAAGGTTCGCGCACGGTTGTGTGTCGCGAAAATCTCACGTCACGGTATGCCAAGAAAGCAGTCACAACAGCACAGGGATGCCTTCTCCGCTCAACTCTCAGGCCGACTTGGCCAGCACCCTCCAACGCCTATAAATACGTCAGATATGTGGACGTGCATATCTACCGCCATTAATGCTTCTGCTGTGGAAATCCTTGGATTCCAACGTCCCCCAAAACGGAATTCATGGTATGATCAGGAGTGTCGGGAAGCGACTGCTGCAAAGAACGCTGCATACAGGCGGCCGCTGCAAGCAGGAGCCACACGAGCAGTGGTGGATATTTATAGGACGCGGAGGAGAAATGAGAAGCACCTTTTCAGGAGAAAGAAGCAGGAGATGGAAAGGCTTGAATGTGAGAAGTTGGAGAATAGCAGGAGCAGGAATGATGCCCGCGACTTTTACCGGAGGGTCAAACGCATGACTCAAGAGTATAAGTCTGGGTCGCTTGCCTGCAGCAGGGATGATGGAAATCTTGTCACAGATGCAGAGACAGTACTGAGGTTATGGAGGGATCACTTTGAAAGCCTTTTGGCTGGAGACAACCAAGAGCCTGATGAAGAAGATCCACTAACCCCAATCAGAGAGGATGGTGTTGAAGTTCCCATCCCTAGCTATACGGAAGTCGAAGTCGCCATAAAACGACTTAAAAACAATAAAGCCGCGGGAGCGGACGGGCTACCGGCTGAACTGTTTAAGGCTGGAGGCGATGAGTTGGTAAGGAGCATGCACCAGCTCATGCAAAGCTGCTTTTGATAGCCCACGGCGAGGACGCCTGTACGCCACCATGTCTGAGCTTGGTATTCCTGCCAAGCTAGTACGGCTTTGTAGTATGACATTGAGCAACACCATCAGCCTGTCAAGCTAGTACGGCTTTGTAGTATGACATTGAGCAACACCATCAGCTCTGTCAAGGTAGGAAATGACCAGTCCGAAACCTTCAGTACCAGGCGGGGTCTCAGACAAGTTGACTCGCTATCTTGTGTGCTCTTCAACCTGCTAATGGAGAGTGTCATAAGGAAAGCTGGAGTGCATCGAGGGGGCACAATATTAGGACAGAAATGTGTCCAGCTCCTTGGTTACGCTGATGATATTGACATCATTGGTCGTACCAAGCGTGATGTGACGGCGGCTTTTGGAGCTGTTGAAAGAGAATCGGCTAGAGTTGGTCTTGCAGTGAATATGGGCAAAACAAAGTTTATGGTGTGCAGTAACCGAGAGACGCGGCGTCTTGACTCTCATCTTACTGCTGGAGACTATGACTTTGAGTCGGTCAAGGACTTTGTCTATCTAGGAACTGCAGTGACCAGCAGCAACGATGTCAGCCTGGAGATCAAGCGGAGGATTACACTTGCCAACAGAAGTTACTTTGGGCTCAGTAGGCAAATGAACATCAGAGCCCTCTCTCGAAAGACGAAGCTAACCCTTTACAAGGCACTCATCATCCCAGTGCTTCTATATGGTGCGGAAGCATGGACGGTGACGCAGTCAGATGCAGCTGCTCTTGGTGTCTTTGAGAGAAAAAATCCTTCGCAAGAACTTCGACCTGTTTGCGCTGTTGGTTCAATCCTTCGCAACTTCGCTGGCTTGGCCACATAGCTCGTATGGAGGGAACAACTCCAGCTCGATCCGTTTTCGATGCGGTCGTTGGCGGACAACGTAGGAGAGGAAGACCACGCGCACGTTGGGGAGACCAGATGGACGCAATTCTTGCGACGCTTGGCATCACCAACTGGCGGTGTCGCGCACAGGACAGAGGAGCGTGGAGGCAAATCCTGCATTAGGCTGTACCCCATTAGGGGTGTTTATGCCATATATATATATATATATATATATATTACTGATTTACAGAGGCGGGCAGGGGCGTGTCCAAATTTTAAAAAAATTTTGAGACACTGCAATATATACTTATGTTGTCACAAAATTTTATGACTCTAGCTCTTATAGTTTCTGAGATCCAGGTGTTCATACAGACAGACAGACGGACAGACAGACATGGCTCAATCGGCTCGGCTACTGATACTGATTCAGAATATATATAGTTTATGGGGTCGGAGATGCCTCCTTCTGCCTGTTACGCACATTTGCTTTCCGACAAACACAATAGACCATGCATTTTTTTAAAATCCATGGCCTTAAAATACGACCGCTATAGTCAGGTGCTGACTGTATAAGGCCATGGATTACACAACCCCACAAAAAAAAATACAAACGCTACAGTCAGGAGCTGACTGTATAAGGCCATGGATTATCATAGTATACCGTAGGCAATAGGTATAGGTATGCACTTCTAGCGCGTACCAAATTTCATTACAGTTGTTTCTTCTTGATTTTAATTTTTTTTGACTGTAACTTTTCTTTTTAGTTTATTAGAATAAAAAAATAAAAAAAACAAAATAAGAAATAATTAATAAACGAAAATTCGCACCCGCCTCAACCGGGAGTTGAACGCACGCACTCTCGCGCAGCCGTCCGCCACTCTAACCACTCGGCCATTGCCTCATTTCTTCGCGCATCGGCAAAGCTGCATTGTGAACCAATTCTGTTCCCATACAATGCAAATAAAAAGTTTAATAAAATGCTGTGTGTCTGACGCTAGATTTGAACTTCGGTATGCTTGCGTAAATTAGGTCTGCCTAATTATTATATACATGTATGTTCAAAGTGAGTTTAATTCGTATCATATCTCACTTATTTATAGTCCGATTTTAATGAAATTTTCACATAACGCCCGTGGCAAGGTATTTGTCATGTATGATATATAACTTTGGTTGTTGAGTTAATATTGTAGGTTTTAAGTAGTTATTTCTGATTTACAGAGGCGGGAAGGGGCGTGTCCAAATTTTAAAAAAACTTTGAGACACTGCAATATATATGTATGTTGTCACAAAATTTGATGACTCTAGCTCTTATAGTTTCTGAGATCCAGGTGTTCATACAGACAGACGGACAGACGGACAGACGGACAGACGGACAGACGGACAGACAGACATGGCTCAATCGACTCGGCTACTGATACTGATTCAGAATATATATAGTTTATGGGGTCGGAGATGCCTCCTTCTGCCTGTTACGCACATTTCCGTTCCGACAAACACAATAGACCATGAATTTTTTTAAAATCCATGGCCTAAAAGTTTGTCATGATCTGGGTATGCGGCATATGCAGTTATATGTATTTTGGGTCGCTGAATCCGAATCCGGGGTCAGAAATTCTCCATCACGTCTGGATTTCGACCTAACCTCAAAAAACTGAAAAACCTTTGGATATCCCCCAAAAGATATAGAATCGTGATCTGGGCATGCGATATATGTTTTAACATGTATTTTGTCCTTCTAAGTCCGAATCCGAAGTCAAAATTTACATAGCACGTCTGAGTTTCGACTTAACCTCAAAAAACATGAAAATTTTTTAAAGTCCCAAAAAAATAATGGGGGTCATGATCGGGTCAAACGACATATATTTCTATATGTTTTTGGATCTTCCGAATCCGAATCCAAAAAAAAACTATCCTATCACGTCAGAATTTTAACCTAACCTAAAATTTTTTTTAAAAACTTTCAACATTTTTATTTATTTTTAACATTGGATTAGGGTGTATTTAAATTTAATATAAAAAAAAACTTTTCTGTTGGTATACTCCCTTTTGAGCATTGTTTTATCTGTATTCGCAATAGATTCCTTTAAGTAATTAATTTTTGCTTCAAAACTGTATTTTAACTAATAAAAAACATAAATAAAATACGTGATTATACATACTTGCATAAATGCCAAAATAAATTATCAAAAAATTTCAATATTTTGAAAGTTTTTCAAAATTTGTTTAGGTTATGTTAAAATTCAGACGTGATTGCCTGGTTTTGACATTGGATTCGGATTCGGAAGGTCCAAAAACATATAGAAACATATGTCGCATGACCCGATCATGACCCCCCATTATTTTTTTGGACTTTAAAAATTTTTTCATGTTTTTTGAGGTTAAGTCGAAACTCAGACGTGCTATGTAAATTTTGACTTCGGATTCGGACTTAGAAGGACAAAATACATGTTAAAACATATATCGCATGCCCAGATCACGATTCTATATCTTTTGGGGGATATCCAAAGGTTTTTCAGTTTTTTGAGGTTAGGTCGAAATCCAGACGTGATGGAGAATTTCTGACCCCGGATTCGGATTCAGCGACCCAAAATACATATAACTGCATATGCCGCATACCCAGATCATGACAAACTTTTTTTTTTGTGGGGTTGTGTTATCATAGTAAACCATAGGAAATATACAGTGGCTCACAGCTTATTTCAACCAGCGTCTATCTGAAACTTCAACGGTCTGTAAAAGCTGAACTAAAAATGTTATCAAAAAAATTTAAACGCAATATATTTCTTTTATGTTTCAAGATATTATTTACCAACTTGTTAAATTTTTAATTATTTTTGTTGTATTTTTTTAACAATTTATAATGAAAATGTACAAGAAAAAAATGCCACAGCTTATTTCAACCAGCTGCTTTAAAACTCTGCAATGTTCCGTTACTTCACAAACTAGCGGTTTTTTTTCGTCTATGCCTTCGCCCTTATATTCGTTGTGCAGTCAAGTTTGATTTTGGACAGTTTTCTGCAAAAGATCGTGCAAAAATATTCGTTTTGCAGTATGGGACCACGTACGACAATAGAACAGCGAGAACTTGTTTTAAAACATTTTAAAAATGGACATTCGCGGAGGAAAATTGCAGAAATGGTTTCGCTGAGTGATTCTACAGTCCAAAGCATAATTTATCGTTTCGTCCGCGAAAATAGAATGCACGATAAGGGAAGGAATGCTCCCAACAAAATTTTTAATAAAACGGACGAGCGCCATATAGTCCGGAAAATACGGGAAAATCCCAGAGTATCGGCTCCGAAAATTGCAAATGAAGTAGAAGCCGAGTTAGGAAAGTCATGCCACCCGGAAACAATTCGGCGTGTGCTCCGTGAGCATGACTTAAATGGTAGAATTGCACGGAAGAAACCATTTATAAGCGCTAGAAACATGAAGACACGTGTAAACTTTACTAAAGAGCATTTAAACAAGGATGCAGCTTTTTTGGAACACAGTGATATTCGCTGATGAGTCCAAGTTTAACATTTTTGGATCAGATGGAGCATCATATGTGTGGCGAAAGCCAAATACAGAGCTGCAAGCAAAAAATTTGAAAGCCACAGTCAAGCACGGCGGTGGCAGCGTCATGGTGTGGGCCTGTATGTCGGCAGCTGGAGTCGGGAAACTGGAGTTTATTGAGACAACGATGGATAAAATGCGTTATCTTGATATTTTGAGGTCAAACTTATTGGATAGTGCGGAAAAACTGGGCATACGGGACAATTTTCGCTTTTATCAAGACAATGACCCAAAACATAAGTCGGGCATTGTGCAAACCTGGCTGGTGTGGAATTGTCCCCATGTAATGCAACCCCCAGCACAGTCGCCAGACATGAATGTCATTGAAAATTTGTGGGCAATTTTGGATGCAAACGTTAGAAAACGCCAAATTTCCAATAAATCTGACCAAAAGTGGGGTTGGTAGAGGAATGGGCTAAAATCACCCCAGAACTCACCCAAAAATTAGTGAATTCGATGCCGAAAAGGCTTAAAATGGTTGTTGACAACAAGGGAGGTCACACAAAATATTAAAAAAAATTTAATGGTTCCTAGCATAAGATAATATCATAATATTACAAACTGGTTGAAATAAGCTGTTGCATTGTTTTAAGTTAAATTTTCATGTTTAATTCTATAAAAAATTAAAAAAAAATAATTAAAAATATATGTAGCAACTAAATAATACTTTGATATATACTTAAACATCCTACGTTGAAATTATTTTATTAAAATTTTTAGTTCAGCTTTAATAGGCTTTTAAAGTTTGGAAAAGACGCTGGTTGAAATAAGCTGTGAGCCACTGTATATATGTATGCATTTTTAGCGCGTACCAAATTTCATATTGATATTTTTGCATAAGAATGCATAGTGCGTCTTGTCGCTCTGTCTAATATCTCACCATTTCCGACAATCGCAAAAGTTGTTCAGTGGATAAGTGTGTCCCGGACTCTAAGGTCCATGATATTGATCGTGTTCGTGATCGACATGTGAAATTCTTGTTTTTCATATTTTTTTAAATAAATTAAAAGCTCAAAAACATTAAAGAAAGCGGCGAGGGTAAGCGATTTTTAAATTTTAATTACGCAATATATGTAATTAGAACTTAGTATGTTCAAAGTGGTTTAATTCGTAACATATCTCACTTATTTATAGTCCGATTTAAATGAAATTTTCATATCAAGCCTGTGGCAAGGTATTTGTCAGGTAAGATATACAACTTTGGTTGTTGAGCTAATATTGTAGTTTTTAAACAGTTATTACTGATTTACAGAGGCGGGAAGGAGCGTGTACAAATTTTAAAAAACTTTGAGACACTGCAACATACTGCGTATGTTGTCACAAAATTCTTCTGCCTGTTACGCACATTTCCGTTCCGACAAACATAATAGACCATGCATTTTTTAAAATCCATGGCCTAAAAAGATTAACTACGACTCACTCACTCTTTAGTAATCATATACCCTTCGATCATTAAAAATGGTCTAAAAAGGTTATACTAACTTTGAGCAGACAGAAAGAGGCGTGGCTCACTAGCCAAATCGGTTGAGCCATGTCTGTTCTTCGGACTTGTGATCTACCTTGTCTACCGTCTCCAAATTTTAGTTCGCATGGACAATAAACACACGAGCAGTTGCAAACAGCTTTGTCTATAGAATTTTTAGGGCATTTGTAAAGGGGTAGCTCTAATTAAATTTGACGATGTTAAAATATCATTGTAGGAGAATACTGCGGGCTCGTTAAACTGCGCTTAGGAGACATCTACGACCCTGGCATGAGTCGAGTGCACTTGACAGTAAGTTACCCTTCGAAGATACTGAAATTTCCAGGTTTCACGCACTCAAAGGCAGAGGGGTGCATCAACATCTGCGTATATCTGTGTTTAATTTCCAATAATTTGAAGGTTTTTTTATTAGTAAAAGGAAGTTTGGCATATGCGATACTGCTATCACAGTCGGTCTTTTGTACATGAAAGGAGGGACTTTAGCCTCCTTCGTCGCGGAGTGAACCATCTGCTGGTACTTCTGTCACGGAACTGATAAGTTGGCTATCGATAGTTAGTTAAGTTAGTTAGTTAGTTGTCAACGATAGAGGGCACGGCACTTCGATTTAGTATTTTATTGTATGCGTTTTAATAGTTGATCTAATTTGTCACACCGATTTAACTAAGAATTAAGCTATGAGCGCGCGTCCGATCAGTTCCAGGAGTGAGGGAAGAGAAACTGCGCTACGTAGACTTGGTACTAGACTTAAGGTTAAAGTCTTGTAATGCCTTGCAAACTAAATTATTTCCCTATAGAATAGTAACTTACAACTAAACAAAAGAATATATACATAGAGTAGCCATAATATGAGCGTAACCAGAAAAAGGCAGAAGAAGAACAACAAGTTGAGTATGTGTTAACTCTGGTTCATTGCTGGCAGTTGGTCGCAGCTGCATCGATTTAATTGGAACCAATGGGTTGCAGCGTTACGTTGAACCGACGACCAAATGCGAATATTTTTCAAATTCCATTACCAATTGCAAAAGCAATTTCCATTCGGCTTGATTGCATTGAATTAAAAAGCCGACATAAAATAAAAATCAAGACCACGGCCGTTCTCTCGGACATGCCGTTCTGTGGTTGGCTGGTGAAATTAACTTAACAGGGGAAACAGGAGATGAAAGACAAAGCCAGGAAAGGAGGCACATGGAGAGAGAGCGCAGAATGACAAAAAGAGAGGAAAATCCGAATTGAAAATATATTTAATGAGTTGTGTATAGATGTCTGTATACCCTACTCTTATCCTTCTAGTGGGAGGATCTATAATTAGTTGAAAATTAAAATTGTTCATGCTACCATCAATTTCTATGTTCCTAGCAATTAAAATTAACGAAGGTTTTATAATAACTGTTATTAAGAATGAGGACTTAAGGCATTAACTGCAAGGGTATAAAACTATTCGCATGCCAAGGGTATAAATTTCTTGAATGTCGTTGCACTTTATCTTTTTGTTTTGAGATTCAGCCGTTGGTGTTGATGTTTTTTGTTGTTTCTGTTCGTTGTTCTTGCTGATACTACAATAATCATGCGCAGCTGTTGCCGTTGAAATAGTTACTTGCCACAAATACGCTCTTATTCGGCATGACAAAGGTTTAATATCCTTTGCATAGAAACTGCATACTCAATTATATACAGTCTGTCAAGCAACTCTTTACATTACATCACTTAACATTACATTAACATTACATTAACATTACATTAACATTACATTAACATTACATTAACATTACATTAACATTACATTAACATTACATTAACATTACATTAACATTACATTAACATTACATTAACATTACATTAACATTACACTAACATTACATTAACATTACATTAACATTACATTAACATTACATTAACATTACATTAACATTACATTAACATTACATTAACATTACATTAACATTACATTAACATTACATTAACATTACATTAACATTACATTAACATTACATTAACATTACATTAACATTACATTAACATTACATTAACATTACATTAACATTACATTAACATTACATTAACATTACATTAACATTACATTAACATTACATTAACATTACATTAAGATTACATTAACATTACATTAACATTACATTAACATTACATTAACATTACATTAACATTACATTAACATTACATTAACATTACATTAACATTACATTAACATTACATTAACATTACATTAACATTACATTAACATTACATTAATATTACATTAACCTTACATTAACACTACATTCACATTACATTACCATTACATTAACATTACATCAACATTACATTAATATTACATTAACTTTACTTTACTTTAACATTACATTACATGTAATGACATTAGATTACATTAAAATGTGCATTTGAGTGCATTTTACTTTACTTTAACATTACATGTAATGACATTAGATTACATTAAAACGTGCATTTGAGTACAGAGTTAGTTGACTACTTGTTTGAATAATGCATTAGATTACCACAGTTTAGCTACGACAATCAGTTAAATAATACAACACAGTTATAACTACTGTTTATAATATTTACATGTGTCTAATTTATATACCCTAAAACAGTTTATTAAAAGTTCAGTACTTTCCAATTCATTTAATTTGAGTTGTGCAAATCAACCACCTACACACATTTGGCATAAAGACTCGAATGATGAGGGGAGAAACTTGTGAGAAACATCTCTTCTTTTGCATACGATACACATACATACAGGGAGAGTTATACACAATTATAAGACAAGATAATGTAATGCTGGAAGGCTTCGTACTCTGTAATGAGCATGGAAAAATAAAATACAATTCGAAGTTTACTCCGTTTATAGGAGCGGGGGCTCATTTTGTTTGTGGATGTGATCCAAGAATTTAACACTGTTTGCTGTGTATTCAACCTTTTAATGGCATGAACGCGAGGTATGAGAGCTCTGCCTAAAAAGAAGCTTCGAAAGAAACTTCGACTTGGAGTTGGACTTCATTTTATGCTTCGACTCGAGCTAAGAGTGCGGCTGGCAGTGGTGAATACTGGCAGGGAATAGCATGGAGCGAAGTGTGCACGTCACTAATTGCAAATTCGATGGATACATATAATCGTTTTTGCATTCTTAAGTAATTTGTAATAATTTTCTCAAGGGTCAGCATCAGAGAATAAATCTCACTGCGCATATAAATCGCACAAGGCCAGGCCAGGCGCTGGCATCGAGGAGGAGAGAGAATTTACCTACATATCCGCAAACGATACGAAAAATCGAGTCGGGCCATGAGAATAAGGATGAAGACAGAGAGCAGAGCGACCGATGATAATAATCGAAGAGCAGAGCAGAGCAGGGCAAAAAAGAAGTTGAACTGAAATCTCTGTGTTTAATAATGAGTTACGAAGGAAGGCACGATACATAGTCCACGCAATATCACGTTATCAGTACGTTGCCTTTTCGCGCACTAAGCAGAGCATACATTCTTTTGGACCATAAGTATATATTGTATGTACATATATAATAGTTCATATTAAATTCATAGATAATAAATATCACAGCATATTTCAGTTGAAGCTCGGCAGTGCACTTCGAGTTAACATACTGTGCTATGTGCATATAACCACTAAGCGTTGAACATATAGAGTGCTCAAACAGCGGAAAGTACTTGCCCAGTGGTCTTCGGTTTATTATGACACCCCCGGCCCGAAGTGTTTCACGAGTGAGCGTTCGGCTCTCTTTTTGGTGAGCAATCCAGAAACAGCAAGCAGCGGCACCAAGTCAGTAGCACAACGACAGCGGAATGATGAGCTCGGGTGTTATTCTTTACACAGTGCGATCGTTTAATTGTATGCGTATATGAATGGACATACTTCATATGAATGTATGCGTTACTTGTGAAGTTTGACAACAGGCAAATGCTTCGGCCAGCGGGCTGGCAGTCTGAAGTCAATTTTCTGTTTCGGCGTCGAGAGCCAAGAGACTGAATCACAGTGCGCAAAAATGGTTATCTTGGGGTGAAAATTGTATAACATTCGAAAACATGTGGCTAGGCTATGTATTCAGAATTTTTTGGTTTTGATTCATAAATTTGGTCAAAATAAAATAAAAACAAACGACATATGTATCTCCGCCGAACTAAAAACGACATATCTCCGCGCGGAGTTATGTCGTCTTGTAACGACATTATTCCGCCGAACTAAAAACGACAATATGCATATATGTATATATATGCATATATATACATATGCATACATACATACATATGTATGTATATCCCCGCGCGAAGATATGTACATATGAATGTATGTATGTATGTATTTACATACTATATACTTCAATCTTATTGTGAATATACACGTATGAAAAGAGCATAGGCACGCGTCAAAAATGCGCGGTCCTATGGATGAATGTATGCATGCATATACACATGTACATACATATGTATGAGAAAAGCATAGACACGCGGTATAAGTGCGCGTTTTTCTATGAATCTCTTTTTTCAACTGTTTCGTACACTTTAAGAAATTTTTTAGTTTTACATACGCATATTTACATATGCATAACTAAGATATTATAACTTATCAAAAATTTCGTAGTCGATTTTCTTGTATCTTTAAAAAAACGACGCAACATACTCTATGCAAAGCTGAAACCAAATGAAAAGATTGCATTCTTCTTTTTTAGGCCATGGATTTTAAAAAAATTCATGGTCTATTGTGTTTGTCGGAACGGAAATGTGCGTAACAGGCTGAAGGAGGCATCTCCGACCCCATAAACTATATATATTCTGAATCAGTATCAGTAGCCGAGTCGATTGAGCAATGTCTGTCTGTCCGTCTGTCTGTCTGTATGAATACCTGGATCTCATAAACTATAAGAGCTAGAGTCATCAAATTTTGTGACAACATACGCAGTATGTTGCAGTGTCTCAAAGTTTTTTAAAATTTGTACACGCTCCTTCCCGCCTCTGTAAATCAGTAATAACTGTTTAAAAACTACAATATTAGCTCAACAACCAAAGTTGTATATCTTACCTGACAAATACCTTGCCACAGGCTTAATATGAAAATTTCATTTAAAGCAGACTATAAGTAAGTGAGATATGTTACGAATTAAGCTCACTTTGAACATATATACATATGTCGGAGTATGAAGATTATGCATGAACTCGAATTATTTCATCATATTATGTTTTGCGTCTTTGCATTGTGGTTGTCCGTCGTTTTTCTGCACCTACCGTTGGAGCGGGGCGACAACGACGCGTCGCCTGTCTAGCTGCACGACGATGCGTCGCGACGTTGCCGCGGAGTGTGGTTCGAGTTTTTTCGTATAGGCTGTTAGAAAACGAGCAAGGCAGTTTGCTTGGAGTGATCGCCTGTGAATAGTTCGAAACGCGCTGCGCTCTAATGGGAGACAAAGAAAATTCGACATCAGAAGTGGGATCGGGCCCTATACCTTCAACAGTAGATGGACCATGGCGTACTATTATGGAAATACAAAAAAAATTTAATTGAACTTGTGCGGGCCATACAAACAACGGCATCTGATGCGGGACAAAGTAAAGCGGTGCAACTACCCAAATTCAACCCAGACAAGGCAGGCGCAATCGCTTCATCGTGGTGTAACACCGTTGAAATTATTTTGAAAGAAAATGCATTAAAAGGCAGCGCGCTGGTAGTGGCATTAAATTCAGCACTAGAGGGCAGCGCTTCTCAATGGCTCTCCCAAGTGTGTTACGCTGACATGACCTGGCTCGAGTTTAAAGAACTGTTTATCCATCGCTTTGACACTATAGAAACACCAGCCGCCATGTTTCTAAATATGTTGTCTAAACGACCGACTGACGGCGAATGTCTTGCAGTCCATGCAAGCCGCATGGTAACAGAACTAACGACGAAATGGCGCCAAATGGAAACGGAAGAAATTGCTGTGTCCGTCACTCTCGCGTTGCTGGCAAATGTTGATAACCGTTTGCAGCGGCGATTTACAGTCCGAATTGAAAGCGTTCACTTTTAATAAACGGAAAAATGGTTCCACGGAGCAACAAACAGAAACTTATCCTAAACGGCAAAAGCAGTCATCTATAGAGTGTCATTTCTGCGGAAAATTCGGACATAAAATGATTGAATGCAGATTTAGGAAACAACAAAATCCGTTTGCCAACGACAAAGAGCGACATGACGGACACGATGGTCATCAACGCGGAAAATCAAGTGTAACTTGCTACAAGTGCGGTGAACAGGGTCACATATCTACCCAATGTGCAAAGAAGGAAGCTGATGGGAGCAAAACATCCAACCGAGAAAAGCGAGTGGAGCAGTGCAGTGTTGCAGTACCTAAGGAATTCTTAAATCATAGAGGCCAAATTTTCGAAATCACGTTTGATTCTGGAGCTGAATGCTCGCTGCTGAAAGAAAAGCTAAGTACTAAATTTTCTGGTAAAAGATTTAATAATATTGTTATGTTAAAAGGCATAGGCAGTAATGGAATATGTAGTACTGTACAGGTTTTAAGTAACGTAAAAATTGACGATTATTGCATTGAAATTTTGTTTTATGTAATAGGCGATGATCATATGCAGTACGATATTGTTATTGGTCGCGAAATATTAAATCAGGGTTTTGATATTGTCATTTCGTCAAACCAATTTAAAATTTCGAGAACCAAAATAATTAATTTGTGTACCAGCAGTGATTCAGCCGATATTGATACTGAGCTTGATGAACAAGATAAAATAAAACTACTTTCATTGTTGGCAAAGTACTCAAATTCTCTTATAAAGGGTATCCCATGTACTAAGGTTAAAGTTGGCGAAATAAAAATAAGGTTAATTGATCCAAGAAAGACAGTTCAAAAGAAGGCCATATCGATTAAGCCCATGCGAGCGAGATTTAGTTCGAGAAAAAATTGACGAATTGCTGAAATGCAATATAATTAGACCAAGCTGTTCACCTTATGCAAGCCCTATATTGCTAGTAAAGAAAAAAAATGGTTCGGATAGGCTTTGTGTCGACTATAGGAGTTAAATTCAAATACAGTCGCTGATAAATACCCTCTGCCACTTATACAGGATCAAATAAGTAGACTTCGAGGAGCTTATTATTTTACATGTTTAGATATGGCTAGTGGTTACTACCAAATTCCCTTAAATGCGGATTCAATTGAGTATACAGCGTTTGTGACACCCGATGGCCAGTATAAGTTTTTATCTATGCCTTTCGGGCTTAAAAATGCGCCGTCGCTATTTCAACGTTTAGTAATGCAAGCGCTCGGGGATCTTGCAAATTCTTATGTTATCGTCTATATGGACGACATCATGATAACTGCATCAACACAATGTGAGGCGTTAGAAAGATTACAAATTGTTCTAGACGTTCTGACAGAGGCCGGGTTTTCATTCAACATTACGAAGTGTTCCTTCTTGAAAACATCGGTTCAATATTTAGGCTACAATGTTAGTGCTGGCGAAATTCGCCCAAACCCTCAGAAAATTGTTGCGTTGACTGCTCTCCCGCCTTCAAAGTTAGTCACATCGCTTAGGCAATTTATTGGATTAGCAACTTATTTCAAACAGTTTATTAAGGGATTTTCACAGTTGATGAAACCGTTATATTTTTTAACGTCAGACAAAAATAAATTTATTTGGAAAGCGGAACATGAACAGATACGGAAAAAGGTTATTTCTACTCTTACTGATAAACCAGTCCTTGTTATTTTTGACCCAAAATATCCAATTGAGTTGCATACGGATGCAAGTTGCAGTGGCTATGGTGCAATTTTATTACACAAAATTAACGACAAGCCCCAGGTAGTAGAATACTATAGCAAAGCTACTACACCTGCAGAGTCAAGATACCACTCGTACGAGCTGGAAACTTTAGCTGTTGTAAACTCCATCAAATATTTTCGGCATTATTTGTTGGGTAGGAACTTTACTGTTTTCACTGACTGTAACTCTTTAAAGGCGTCAAGAAATAAACAAGATTTGACCCCTAGAGCCCAACGTTGGTGGGCTTATTTGCAATCATTTACATTTGAAATTTAGCCGAAATTTCAAGCAACTGGCTCATTGCTGAACAGCGTCGAGACTCGGACATAGCCGAAATCGTGAGCAAATTAAAAGATTGTTCTCTTGCTGAAGATATTGCGAAAACCTATGAACTAAGGGCAGAAGCTCTTTACCGAAAAATACAGAGAAATGGCACAACACGCTGTTTACCAGTGATACCGCGTTCCTTCAAATGGTCTGTTATAAACCAGGTGCATGAGTCAATAATGCATTTAGGTTGGGAAAAGACACTAGATAAAGTTTACGATTTTTATTGGTTTGACAATATGTCAAAATATGTTAGAAAATTTGTTGACAATTATATCATATGCAAAATGTCCAAATCAAACTCAGGAAAATTGCAGGCCGAATTGCATCCAATCCCAAAAGTCAATATTCCTTGGCACACAATCCACATCGATATAACAGGGATATTAAGTGGCAAGAGTGACCAGAAGGAGTATGTTATTGTTCAAGTAGACGCTTTTACCAAGAATGTCTTTCTCAGTCATAGCCTTAAATTAGACAGTGAGAGTTGCATAAAAGCTGTTCAATCGGCCGTTTCGTTGTTTGGAGTAACAAACCGAATAATAGCTGACCAGGGAAGGTGTTTTACGGGTGCAAAGTTTAGTCAATTCTGTTCAGATCAGAAAATAAACTTGCATTTGATTGCCACCGGGGCTAGCCGAGCTAATGGTCAAGTTGAACGAACCATGAGCACCTTGAAAAATATGTTAACGGCGGTTGAAACTGGAACGCAGTCTTGGCAGGACGTGTTAGGGGAGGTGCAGTTGGCAATCAATTGTACAACTAACCGTGTGACGAAGGCAAGTCCTCTTGAAATGTTATTGGGAAAGGTAGCACGCCCATTAGGATTACTTCCACCTGGTGACATAGAAAATGATGTTGATCTGTCAAATGTAAGAGCACAAGCTGAAAAGAATGTTTTAGCCACGGCAGTTTATGACAAAGAACGATTTGATAAAAATAAGGCAAAAGTTATTAGACACAAAGTAGGTGATTTTGTGCTACTTAAAAAGCGAAGAGAGGCATCAAACCAAGTTGAGTCCAAAATTCAAGGGGCCTTTTGAAATAATACAGGTTCTGGAGGGTGTCAGGTACACTTTAAAGTCCTTAACCAGTAAAAGAAATTATAAATATGCACATGAAGATTTGAGAAAAATGCCAGAGGGGCAAGTGCCCGAGGAGTTGAATGTGTGTGAAGAGAGCGAAAATGAAAATGTTGAAGCCACTGAAGAAAGTGAAGCACACCAATAAAGGTGATGAAAGATTTACTACTGGCCGAAGAAAATGGCAGAATAACAAGAGCAGATAAATAATGCAAGCACAAGTGCAAAACAAACTGATGTTTGTTTTGATCATGGCGTGTGGGGCATTGAGTTTGTAATGTTGAATGAAGAAGAATAATTGATTTTGTTAAAAATTACATTATAGTAAGAATTATGTAAAGATACTGGTTAAGAAGGCTTGATACTGTTTTGTGAAATTAACTTGATAAGTTTATACGAATTGAAATGGAAATATTAAATTTTTTGTTTATAAAAAAAAAAAACACAATAAATAATAAAATTATAAAAAGACAATTGAATGGAACACGAGCTCGTGTTAGAGTCAGGATGGCCGTGTCGGAGTATGAAGATTATGCATGAACTCGAATTATTTCATCATATTATGTTTTGCGTCTTTGCATTGTGGTTGTCCGTCGTTTTTCTGCAAGTACCGTTGGAGCGGGGCGACAACGACGCGTCGCCTGTCTAGCTGCACGACGATGCGTCGCGACGTTGCCGCCGAGTGTGGTTCGAGTTTTTTCGTATAGGCTGTTAGAAAACGAGCAAGGCAGTTTGCTTGAGTGATCGCCTGTGAATAGTTCGAAACGCGCTGCGCTCTAATGGGAGACAAAGAGAATTCGACATATACTTAAGCATACCTAATTTACGCAAGCATACCGAAGTTCAAGTCTAGCGTCAAACACAGCATTTTATTAAATTTTTTATTTGCATTGTATGGTTACAGAATTGGTTCAAAATGCAGCTTTGCCGATGGGCCAAGGAGTGAGGCAATAGCCGAGTGGTTAGAGTGGCGGACGGCTGCGAGAGAGTGCGTGTGTTTAACTCCCGGTTGAGGCGGGTGCAAATTTTCGTTTATTAATTATTTCATTTTGTTTTTTTATTTTATTCTAATAAACTAAAAGAAAAGTTACAGTCAAACAAATTAAATTATTTAATTAAATTTCAATAAAAATAAAAAAAAATTCATTACTTTGTTTTCATATGAAAAACAATCAAATTATAATAGCTATAAATATTATTAATTATTTATAAATAAAGTTAAGTATTTTTATATTTTTTAGCACGCATTAAAAAAACGCGAACTAATGCGTTCTTCAATGCAGTCACTCTTTCCGTATGTTGTCTGTTATGACTTTGCAAGTTCAGTACGATTCCAATTGGATGTTTCCTATTTTGTTTTGCTCTCAATATTTTGCAATTAGAATCCTAGAAAATAACAGAGATCATAAGCCCTTGTAAAGTTATGAATGTGCGAGTAGGACGCCCATACATATGTACATGTCTGCATATCCACATGTACATATGTATTGGCGTCCCACTTCAACACACATTATTGCACGATTGTATATACATAAATATGTACAATTAGTTTTGCAGTTGATGTTGTGTACCGACGAAAGAAAACTAAGTTCTAATTACATATCTTGCGTAACTAAAACTTAAAAATCGCCTACCGCCGCCGCCCCTCTTTAATGTTTTTGAGCTTTTAATTAATTTAAAAAAAAATTATACTATGATAATCCATGGCCTTATCCATGGCCAGCTTCCTGACTGTAGCGTTTGTATTTTTTTTTTCGTGTAAACGTCAATTTGACTTTGGCATACGCCGCTGCGGATCTTCGTTTTTACTTTGCAACTGCAACCATTTGATTTCGGGTTTGCAAAGAGTTTGTTGCGTCGTTTTTTGAAAGTCAAATAAAGAATATGAGCAACGAAAATATTAAATTTGAATTTAAAGAGTAAGCCCGAGCGGGCTGCTCTTTATTGTTGTTTACACCAATGGAGCAACAAATTTATGTTAAAAACAAAAAATTGAAATTAGGTGAAACCGTATATGTGTGCCGCGTCAAAAACTGCAAAGCTCGCGTATATTTAAGTGCAGATAAGGCTCGAGTATACTTAAAGCCAGAGAAAGTGGAACATTTTCATGGTCCGCAGGCCCAGGAAACGCAGAAAATAAAAGTTGTTAGTGAAATAAAAAAAAGTGTCAGAGTAGCTGCAACGACGACACTAAAAAAATATTTATTGATGTTCTCGCTGAGTAAGTCGACAAATGTACATACATATACATATGTACATATATGTATGCATGTACATATGTACATATTCATATTCAGTTAGTCAAGAAACACTTTACACAGATGTATGTACATGTTAATGTTATGTACATCTGTGTAAATTGTTTCTTGACTAACTGTATTTACACATGAACACAATATAAATAGTTTAATTTTTATACCGTTCGACCATTGAAAATGGTCAAAAAAGGGTATACTAACTTTGTGCAAATGTATGTAACAGGCAGAAGGAGACGTGGGAGACCCCATAAAGTATATATATTCTTGATTAGGATCACTAGCCGAGTCGATAAAGCCATGAGCTGTATAAAAGATATAACTTTCTGGCTTTAACATATACTAAGCTGAATCAAATATCTCTAAATTGCAATCCGATCGGACAATAAACACAAAAAATTATTTAAGAAAAACCAATGTTTGAGTTAGTTAACAAAGGAGACGGGCAAGCGCAAAGCGCGAGCGCCATCTGTCGATAATAATTTCAAAGCATGTGCCTATGTATATTTCTACATAGGTCGAAGGGTATCCCACTGTCGACATTTTTTAATTGATGCTACATTCAAAGTATGCCCTTTCGGAGACTTTAAGCAGCTGCTTATTATTTATATAAAACATATGCAAAAGGTATTTTTTTTTTCAGTTTATATTCATGTCGTAATTAAATTGTTTTCGATTTTTAGATAACCCCATTTGTTCTGATGACGGGCAAAACGGAGCTTTGTTATCAGCATTTATTTACATTTATAGACTCCAATATTTGCTGCCTAAAAGGTGCTCCATTTATATGGGATTATAAAACAGCCATGCGTAACACATTGAAAAACTTGCATTCCTCCATGCATATCTATACTTGCTGGTTTCATTTTACCCAAGCATGCAAGAGAAATGCAAAGAAAATAACTGGCTTAAAAAGGTATTTCTCAAAATGTTTTTTGATACAAATTTACTGCACGTATAAATTTTTCGTTTTATTTTAATCCATTTTCTTCTATTTATCTTTGTATACAGGAAGGACCCAAAAGCATATCAGTTTTTAAACGTTCGACGAGAACGACGGGCTCCGTCGAAACCTATAATTTGAAATTCGAGCCAAAGGACACTTTTTCAAATTTGTTGAATATATAATTGATGCAGAGTATGTGAAGAGAGCGAATTCGCTCTACTTTTTCAAAACGGTGGAATTGGTAATCAGTCACAACCAAAGCACCTACGTGTAAGTTTATACAAAATGCAATAAAATCTATTGAAATTTAATGTTATAACACTAATTTTTTTGCAGGACCGCGCTGAAAAAATTATGGAGGCCATGCAAATCTTTGATAGAGGAGAAATATGGTAGACATCCAAGGATTTTTGACACGCACCGTTTCTCTGAACGAAAAGTTCTCTAAACAGGCCCTTTTAGATAGTGTGGATACGCACACAAATTTGTCCGAAATGTCGTCCGAACTTAAGTCCTCATTATCGTCTCTTTCCTCCAATTCATCTAATTTAAGTCAGTTGTCCGATTCATCATTTGTTCAACAAAATCCGTGCATAGTCTGTTTAGAAAGCCTCAAATCGGTTTTACTCGCTAGCTCTTCAAGTGAACAGACGTGTTTTTCTTTTGCTCTCCGAACTTCATTAGATATCTTTTGATTAACCGGTGTTCCACGTAACAAATAATACTTAATACTTCCTATAGTGTTTTCTCCTATTATTTTGCTATAAAAATCTGTTCACTCGCGAGTGCTTTCTATTAAATTAGTCAAACATTTTGGTTTGGTAATTTGGTAATTGGTTTGCTATTGGCTTCTTTGTTTACATCAACTCTTCTTAGTTTTGTTGTTGTATTTCTTGGTAGCTAAGTCTATTTTTAGATTCTGTCGCGAGCGCGCTTACTCTTTTCAGTTTGCTCTCTCTCTCATACTTTCGTTTGCGATGTGCATTTTTTGTTGCAGTTACTGTAACGACAGCTTGTGCTCTCGCCTACTTAGCATTTGCTCTCTTTTCTTACGTAGTTTGCTCTTAGTTTTTTTCAACGTTTTATTTGGCTACTCTTTTACAGTGGTGTCTGAATAAAATGGAAGGAAAACTTGTCTGTGCTATTAAAACCTGTCGAAGCGAGATTACGTGCGCTCAACCTAGCATTTCATGTTGGCTGTGTGATAATGTTGTACATGCCAAATGTGCCAATGTCAATGGTACAACTGCTGATGCTTTAGCTAAGCGCATTGGGCTGCACTATTGCTGTGACGAGTGTCGTGAGGTGCAAAATGAAATGAGATCTTTCATGCGACAGACACGGAAAGGCTTTAGGGAATTGTTTAGTAGTTTTCGTACGCTATCTCAACAGTTCTCTAAGCTGGACTCAGAATTTAATGGCCTTCAGCTGTTGAGTGAGTCCCCGAAGCGCAAAAAAAATCTACGCGCAAAGAAGAAACCCTGTCTTCTGCTATTTTGCCTTCGACCGCCTCCGCTCAGCATGGTACTTCGTTGACACAGCCGCTGAAACCGATCACCACATCTGTGGTAACGAGATCGGCGGCTCAGAAGAATTCGGTTCCCGAATCGGTCAACAACGAGTCTCTGCAGCCAATGACGCCAAACGTGCCCTTTACGTCATCTCTTGTCATAGTCTCCATACCTGTGTCTACTTTACCCATGGCTACAACCACTGATTCTTTATCAGTGGTGCCCAAGCCTATTGTAGGGATTCCCCCGAGGAAGCAAATCTTTGTTTCCAGTGTTGCCCCTGATCTCACATCTGATGATGTCATGGCTTATATTCAAGCTAAAATACAAGCCACTGAGATAAAGGTGGAAAAATTTAAATTTTCTTATGAACGGGACATATCATCCTTTAAACTTTGTGTACCTAATGCTTTAACCTCATATGCACGGCAGATTTTTGGCCAGCTCTTATTATGGTTAAAGAATTCGAGGCAAAGAAGAAAAAGAATCGGCAGCCGATTGGACTTACTTTGACGAACCAGACCACTGCGCCTAATAAGACGACGACAAAAAACTAAGTTCGTGTCCTATAAATAAACTTTACTCTTTAATTCTTTCCTATCAAAATGTTAGAGGTCTCTGTATTAAAATATCTAGTCTTTATCTTAATAGTCTTGCCTTTTCTTCCCAAATTATTGCTTTTACCTAAACCTGGTTAAAACCACAGATTCTAAGCTCTGAAGTCTTTCCAGATAGGTATACAACATACAGGCTTGATCGACCTGACCGACGCGGTGGTGGAGTACTGATTGCAGTAGACTCCAACATTGAGTCGGACCTTTTACAACCGGAGTTTCAATTTGACATTGAAATAATTTGTGTAAAACTACACTTTCCCGGTTTTTTTCATGTATATAACCTGCTCCTATATTCCGCCTATATTCAGATGTAGGTTTCCGCCTATATTCAGATGTAGGTTTCAGTTTTTTCAGAATCCTAAAAAGTTCTATAGTTTTGTTAACATGAAGCGTAGGTCAGCGGTCTTTCCTTCTAAACTTTTTGTTTGATAACGCTGAGGCGGACACAGATCAGGCCATGGCCGATATGTTTGCTAAGTTTTTTCAAACAACTTATTCTTCTTCTACGCCGAGCATTCATTCTTATCCATATAGTGTACCAAGTTCAAATGGCATCTTCACACCGTTACTGAACAAAAGTTCACTTTTTAAGGATCTTAGCTTAGTTAAACCAGTCTTTTCACCAGGTCCCGATGGTATTCCCGCCTGTGTACTTAGATATTGTGCCAACTCCTTATGTAAGCCATTGCACAAATTATTTTCGCTTTCCTTAGACACAGCCTCCTTTCCTTCCATATGGAAGGAATCATTCATTATCCCTTTACTCAAAAAAGGGCAGCAAAACTGATGCAAGTAATTATAGAGGTATCTCTAAATTATCGGCTATACCGAAATTCTTCGAGAATGTTATAACTCCTCACTTGCAACATTTTAGTAGATCCGTTATATCCCCTTTTCAACACGGATTCGTGAAACGTCGTTCTACCACGACAAATTTGCTCGAGCTGACATCCTTTGTGGTAAAAGGATTTCAGAAAAATCTTCAAACCAATGTCATTTATACTGATTTCAGTAAGGCATTTGACTCAGTCAACCATTCTCTTCTTGCACATAAACTGAATCTCCTCGGTTTCTCACCAAAACTTCTTAGTTGGATTGTGAGTTATTTGGGTGACAGAACTCAACGAGTCCTCTTTAAGAATAATCTTTCTTACCCCGTTCATGCCACATCTGGTGTTCCCCAGGGAAGCCATTTAGGTCCCCTGAATTTTACACTTTTCATCAATGACCTCCCAACGGTCATACTTAACTCCCGTACTCTCATGTATGCTGATGATGTCAAGCTATGTTTTCAATTTAAAGACGACTCCTGTCATTCTCGCCTTCAATCTGACTTAGACTGTTTCTACTCTTGGTGTCATGCAAATCTTCTTAATCTGAACAGCTCCAAATGCAAGCTGATGACATTCTCACGAGCCTGTCCTAAGTACGTATCTTACTCTCTCTGTGGTTGTACCCTGGAAAGAATTTCCCTGGTTGATGATCTAGGGGTCCGTTTGGACCGCAAACCAAGTTTTCATCAATGGTTAATAAAGCTATGGGTGTGCTCGGCTTTATTAAGAGATGGTGTAAGAAGTTTGACGATCCTTACCTAAATAAGACTCTTTTCTCCTCGCTTGTTCGTCCAATTCTGGAGTACGGATCATGTGTCTGGAGTCCTCAGTACACAGTTCACAAGGATCGCATAGAATCCGTAAAGAAAAACTTTTTAATATTTGCCTTGCGAGGCCTTAACTGGGATGTAAATTCAAGACTTCCTTCCTATCCTAGTAGACTCTTGTTACTAAATCTGCCTTCCCTAGCCAATCGTAGAACTATGCTTGGTGTTATATTTATTAATAACCTTATACAAGGGGACATAGATAGTAACGACTTGCTTAGTCGACTACACTTCTCTGTCCCTGGTAGAATCACCCGTAACTATCTTCCTCTAAATCTTTCCTATTGTAGCTCGAATTATTCCCTGCATGAGCCTTTCAGGGTATTATGTTCGGACTATAATAAACTATATTACATTGTATCTAACAACAAAAAATTCTGTATCTTGCTTAAAATCACTAATCCTCACCTACTTTTCTAGTAACTCACCTCCTCACCTAACTTAGTAGTAACACTTATCTCCTTCCTAGTAACAGTACCACTTATTAACTAACAGCATGCTTAAAACATTCTAATTGCTATTTTGATTAGGTTTTGTTTACTAACACTAACTCTCCCGATCTGATTGGGTTTTTCTGGGTTTTCCCCAATCCTCTGCAACAAATGTTGGATCGGCTCTTTAATTTTTTTTATCCCAGAGTCAAATTTTATTCAATTAATTTCTTTTTCTTTCTTTTCAAGTCAAGATTTTACATTTTACATTTAATTTATAATTATTAATTATAACTATTAATTGTTTTCTTTTTATTTTTAAACAGTCGACTGACCTTAGTCCGACTATAAACTAATTAAATGTAACCATATGAAAATATGTTGCACTTGTTGGGATCAAATTATTACACACAATGAAATGAATGAAAATGAAGATAAACCTAAATGCCCAACCTGTCAACAAATAGTACAAGAGGCTATCAAAAATGTATTTATTTATAATTAAATATCATCTTGGTGGCTGCCTCGACGTCAAAATACGGAGATATGTCGTTTTTAGATCGGCAGAGATATGTCGCGCGGACTTATAACGTTACCCCATCTATCCACTCAAAGAATTATAATTACACATGTTTTCAAAAAGTTAAAACTTATTGCCGCCAAAAAAAACTATTTTCGCCCACTGTGCTTCAGTCTCTTGACTTCAGGCTGCCATAATCACACCCGAGCACATCATTCCGCTGTCGTTGTGCGAATGACTTGATGCCGCTGTTTGCTGTTTCTGGATTTCTTACCAAAGAGAGCAGTTCGATTTAACATACTGTTGTATGTGCATATAACATTCCTTTTCTTTCTACACTGTTAAGATGCAGCAATACTTAGCAGAACTGGCAATCCTTCCAATTTGCCGATTACACTTAATTTAAATATGCACTTGCAATAGATATTAATCTGTTAATCTATCGATATCTTTAATCATCGTTAATGGCTTTTTCCGCTTTCGCTATCACTTTCGGTCAGCGACTCTACTACAATTTGTAATCTGCATAAATCTAAGTACTGTTTAACCATCGTTAGTTTATAATTAACTAAAAATCAATTGAAAAGTCTGCTTTAAAAAAACATAAAATAAAAATAATTCAATAAACATACATAAGTATAAAAGGTTGTCATTGGAAGAATTGCTAGAACCCTTACATAAGTCGAATGCCAATTTCTGTAACGAGCGAAGTCCAGTAAAGTCCCCTGCACACCCTGTCTACGATACAGGGAGCATTTGCGGGGTTTTCTGTGCAGGTTCGGTTATCGATGTTACTAGAAAATATCGACGATTTAAAGGACGGTCAAAAAAGGAGGGAATGACTAAATGCTAAATTAGGCGGACGGACTATTTCTAAAAAACAATCAAGTCGGAGATTCATTTGGAATGGTCTTCTTCTTCACCATACTTATATTTTGTATATCTTTTATTTGCCAAAAGACAAACTTTTTATTGCATACATAATATATCACAGCCAAGTATAACGAGAGCACCAGTCAAGCAGGACGCGACAGTGGGATACCCTTCGAACAATGTTCCTGTGTGGTTTAATTTTCAATTATTATCGACAGATGGCGTTCACCTGCCTCCCTTGTTGACTCACACAAGCACTTGGTGTTGTGCTTATACTTTCTTAAATAACTTCTGTTTTTATTGTCCAATCAAGTTTAAATTTGGAGAATACCTATATACCTTAATCAGCTTAGTATATGTCAAAGTATGAAAGTACGCCACTTACAAATCGACTTTAAAAATTAAATTATTCATTTGCGGGGGAGGTGGGCGTGGCACCTAACATTTGAAATCACCTTGTTCAGCGTATGGTATACAGGAGTCTTCTTGCCAAATTTGTGAACTCTAACTTTTATAATAAATGAGATAGACAGACAGACATGGCTCAATCGAATGGGCTAGTGTTGTTGAGCAGGAATACATATACAATACTTTATGGAGTCTGCCACGCGTCCTTCTCCCTGTTACACACATTTGTACAAAGGTAGTATACCCTTTTTCCTGAAACATGGGTACAGTCACACACGAATGCAGCAGCGCTTGGGGTATTTGAGAGGAATATAATATTACTCAAAATCTTTAGGGACGATTTTCGCATTTGAATGAACCACAATCTGTATGAGCTCAAGGACGGCATTGACGTAGTCCGGCGCATAACAATACAACGTATGCGCTGGCTCGAACATGGTGTACGTATGAACCAAGAAGCTCCAGCGAGAGAAGGTGTTTAAGAGACGAGAATCGATTTTGGGCGACAAAGGGTAAGACGGCGGCTCTGATGGATGAAGCAAGTGGAGGAGAACCTGACTGCGCTTGGTGTAACCAATTGAAGGAGGCGCAAGGAGTGCGAGTTGTTGAGGTCGGCCGTAACCTGATGGTGTAATAGTCACCCAAGAAGAAATATACCCTTTTTTTGATTATTTTTCATGCTCAAAAAAATATCTATATTATTTTAGTCATAATTGGTATACCTCGATCAATTTTTGTCATCTAATTAAGATGGTTTCATAATATATTTTCCGTAATTTGTATGAATAGGAAAAGGTGCGGTACTGTGACCATTCTGCTTTCATTAGGAAACAGAACATATATCCTTCGTTGAGTAGTTAACTCTTCTAAGCTATCTATGAGCAGATGTTTCCACCTTATCCATACTAAGAATGTCTTTGATAATTTTGTCGTCTACTATACTCTTTAGAGTCTACTTTGTTGTTTAGCTGATAGTTCGGGGTGTCTAAAAAGAAGATAAGGATAAGAAAATAAGGAATGCCTTCTTGAGTTAAAGTCGATCAGCCCGAGCTAAGAAGAATAACTGAACTGGATAGGGAAAAGAAGGTCATGTTCAGGTTCATCTTTCTCGAATCAAACTATAATGGTAATAAACCGAATAACAGTAAATAAATATACCTATATTGCAAATTGTACAAACCTTCTGTAGTGCTGCTGGGGGGAACCTTTTCGGTGATTTTGAAGACTTCTCCGAGTGGAAGCATGTCGAGATTCTCGCTGCGTCGCTGTAAACATATGAACTGCTCTACTTGCATGTGCCTCAGTCCCTTCACATGCACTACCATTTCGTGAAGGTGCTTAGCCACGAAATTGCATAGCTGGCAACACAAAGCCTTTTGCTGGCCATGACAATCCGCCGGGCCTAACGTCGCATCGCCTTCGGGAGCGTAGCTTAAGCTTTTGCGTAGCTGATTCTGCTGGCTTATAAAGAGCAAGTGCTGAAAGATCATACGCATGGTGTCATGCCGCATCTGCTGTGTGTGCAGCGCGAGCTTCTGTATGGAGTTGGTATGAAAGTCGCAGCAATTGCACTTCAACTGAATCATATTTGATGCCAACTGCAATTGATTCTGCAGCTTATACTCATTGCGAGCGCCACCCTCTCGAATGTGATTGATGAAATTCAGCTTCTGCAAATGTTTGTCCGTTTTGCTGTGCAACTGAAAGTTCGCCTTCAGATTTGTCTTGTAGTTGCATAGCCGGCATATATAGTTGTTGTTGTGTATGACTATTATGTCTGTGGAGGCGCTAGATGATTGGCGAGAGCGATCCAATACCAGATGCTGGTTGAGATCCTCAATATTATTGGTGCTAAAGCACTCACAGATGAGGCAACTAAATAGCGCTGTCGGCCACAACTCTGAAGAGCTGGCTGGCAGGGACTCCAGGGCATCGGCACTAGTTGGCCCGGATTCGTTGGCATGCGTTAGCAAGCCCAGAGTCATGCCAATGCCTTCCGACAGTTTCAATGACTTTGGAGAGAAGGTGTACGCTGGTGTTTGCAGTTGGTCGGGTGTGCTAACCGGCGATGGGGACGTTGTGGCGTGTGGTGACAGTTTAAGTTGATGCTGATGATGTTGATGCTGTTGATGTTGTTGATGCTTTTGATGTTGCTGGTTGGTGGAAGAGTTCTGCTGCAGTAGTTGAATCATCAGAGCTTGGTTATACGCCATATCAGCCAATGCAACCTCAGAGACTGGTAAGAAACTATTGTTGCTACCACTGACACTCATTGCAACGCTTTGTTGCTGATTCTGCTGCTGTAGAAAGTTAAATGCCTGTATGTGCTTTATATTGTTCTGCAGCATAGCCATGTTGTGTGTATGTTTTTCACTTGTCATATGTATGCGCAGATTGCGCGCCACCGACGTTTCGTAACTACAGATTTCGCAACGGAACGAGGGCTTTACTTTGAGAGAAGCTGATGTAGCTGTTCCTGTTACCGTTCCCTGTCCCGTTCCAGTTATCGCTACTGATGATGCACCCACACTGGCAGTGGTACTGCAGGCATTGCTGCTCGTACTGGGGGCCACCACCAGTGGAGGCTGTTGCATTTGCTGAGATCCCACTCCCGCAACCTGGCCAGCTCCAGCTCCTTGTGGCGATGGACTTGAGAGTAGAAGCTTTGCGCCCGCAGCCGCTGCCGCGGCGGCAACCATGTTCTGCGAGCAATTTAACTCCTGCATATTATTTAAATGCTTATCTGACTGCATATGTATGGAAAGATTGCCCTTTGTCGTTGTCGAATAATTGCATATTTCGCAGCGATATGGCTTGTATCCACAAGAATATGACTCTCCGCGTGCCAGTCGAGGATGTTGTTGACCTATCGAGTGAATTTAATAGAGAAAATAAAGTTTTATAATTAATCAAATAAGTGAAAAGCAGTAAGAACAACGGTATACTTCACGATTTATCCTATGCTAGTTATATATAATCGGGCACAATTGGAGTACGTATGAGAAATCTGTTTTCCAACTGAATGCTCCTATTGCAAGCTATAAGATGTAGATGTACAACTTAAAAGTATATGATTATACTGTATTAAATAGTATACTTTTAAGTCGTACATCTACATCTTATAACTTTTAATAGGAACGTTGATTGAAGGTGATAGGTTAAGTATTTCGAATAAAATATACCAGGGACCGTAAATAAGAATTATGAGATTAAAACCAGTAAGAAAACAATCAGTCGCGCAGCACGCGACAGTGGGATACTCTTAGACCTATGTTTCTATGTATACTATGTATGCACATGCTTTAAAATTAATCTCGACAGATGGAGCCCGCGCTTCGTGCTCGCCCGTCTTCCTTGTTGGGTGACACAAACACTTGGTTTTATGTTCATAGTTTCCTAAATAACTTCTGTGTTTATTATTGGAGAATACGTAGATATTTTATTCAGCTTAGTATATGTTAAAGTCAGAAAGTTGTATCTTTTATACAGCGCTTAAAAATTAACTTTTAAAAATTAAATTATTGATTTGCGGGGCGGTGGGAGTGGCACCCAACATTTGAAATAAACTTGATCTCCGCCTAGTACACAGAAATCTTTACACTAAATTTGCCTCTAGCTCTTATAATAGCTGAGATCTGTGTGTTCATCTGGTCATCCGGACAACCAGACAGACAGACATGGCTCAATTGACTCGGCTAGTGATCCTGAGAAGAATATATATACTTCATGGGGTCTGCCACGCCTCCTTTTGCCTTTCGCCTCAATGGTCGAAGGGTATAAAAATCAAAGCTTTTCAAGTCACTGAAAAAGGTGTGAAAAATCCTACCTGGTTTTTTTAATTTTTATATTTGATTTTTAAAAATAGAAATCAATTTATAACTTTTACTTCTGATTTTTAAAATAAAAATTCAAAATAAGTGTTATGACTTGATTTTTATTATAAAAAACAGGAAAAAACCAGTAAGAAAAGCAACAGTCGCGCAACACGCGACAGTGGGATACCCTTCGACCTAGTATGTTCCCGTGTAGTTTAATTTCTTAAATTCATACACATATGCATAGGCACATGCTTTGAAATTAATCCCGACAGATGGCGCTCGTGCTACGCGCTCGCCCGCCTCCCTTGTTAGCTGACGCACTTGATTTTATGATCATACTATCTTAAATAACTTTTGTGTTTATTGTCCGATCGGACTGAAATTTGGAGACTACGTAGATATTTCATTAAGCTTAGTATGTGTTAAGTCAGAAAGTTCTATCTTTTAAACAGCGCTTAAAAATTGAGTTCAAAAATTAAATTATTGATTTGTGGGGGCGGTGGGCGTGGCACCTAACATTTGAAATAAACTTGATCTGCTTGATCCACACAGGAGTCTTCCTGCCAAATTTGGTAACTCTAGCTTTTATAATAGCTGAGATCTGTGCGTTCATACAGACGGACAGACGGTCAGACGGACAGACGGACAGACAGACAGACATGGCTCAATCGACTCGGCTTGTGATCCTGAGCAAGAATATATATACTTTATGGGGTCTCCGACGCCTCCTTCTGCCTGTTACATACATTTGCACAAAGTTAGTATACCCTTTTTTGACCATTTTCAATGGTCGAAGGATATAAAAAAACAAATTGAAATTGCTCATAAAACGAGCTAGATCATATATCGTCTCTTCGAAGCATGTTGCTGTTTATCTTGAAGTTGTTACGAGTTGATGGACTGCAAGTGTGTATGATGAGGAGGTTCTTATGTATTTTATATATTTTGCCCTTGAACTTCAGTCGCTAATAAGTCTTAACCACTATCTAAACAAGTGAATTCATATACAGCTGCGATTTTTATAACCTTCGACCATTGAAAATGGTCAAAAAAGGGTATACTAACTTTGTACAAATGTATGTAACAGACAGAAGGAGGCGTAGGAGAGCCCATAAAGTATATATATTCTTGCTCAGGAGCCGAGTCGATTGAGCCATGTCTGTCTGTCTGTCCGTCTGTCCGTCCGTCCGTCTGTCCGTCTGTGTGAACGCACAGATCTCAGCTATTATAAAACCTAGAGTTACCAAATTTGGCAGGAAGACTCCTGTGTAGATCAAGCAGATCAAGTTTATTTCAAAAGTTAGGTGCCACGCCCACCGCCCCCCACAAATCAATAATTTAATTTTTAAACTCAATTTGTAAGCGCTGTATAAAAGATACAACTTTCTGACTTTAACATATACTAAGCTGAATGAAATATCTACGTAGTCTCCAAATTATAATCCGATCGGACAATAAACTCAGGAGTTATTGAAGAAAGTATAAACATAAAACAAATGCTTCAGTCAGCTAACAAGGGAGGCGGGCGAGCGCGAAGCGCGACCGCCATCTTTCGGGTTTAATTTCAAAGCATGTGCATATACATATGTTTAAGAATTTAACAAATTAAACTACACGGGAACATAGGTCGAAGGGTATCCCACTGTCGCGTGCTACGCGACTGTTGCTTTTCTTACTGGTTTGCTATCGAAAAATATAGATCAAATATGGATTTGCATAAAAAAATAAAATAAAGTGCTCCATAAGACTTGAAGTGGTTTTGTCAGTGGCATACGGTGAAACTTTTCTGAGTAAACGAGAGCAACAGTCGCGCAAAACGCGACAGTGGGATACCCTTCGACCTATGGTCCCGTGTAGTTTAATTTATACAATTCATACACATATGTATATGCACATGCTTTGAAATTAATCCCGACAGACGGCGCTCGCGCTTTGCGCTCGCCCGCCTGCCTTGTTAGCTGACAGAAGCACTTGGTTTTATGCTCATAGTTTCTTAAATAACTTCTGTGATTACTGTCCGATCGGATTGTAATTTGGAGACTACGTAGATATTTCATTCTGCTTAGTATATGTTAAAGTTAGAAAGTTTTAGCTTTTATACAGCGCTTACAAATTGAGTTCAAAAATTAAATTATTGATTTGTGGGGGGCGGTGGGCGTGGCACCTAACATTTGAAATAAACTTGATCTGCTTATAGTACACAGGAGTCATCCTGCCAAATTTGGTAACTCTAGCTTTTATAGTAGCTGAGATCTGTGCGTTCACACAGACAGACGGACAGACAAACAGACAGACAGACAGACAGACATGGCTCAATCGACTCGGCTTGTGATCCTGAGCAAGAATATATAAACTTTATGGGGTCTCCCACGCCTCCTTCTGGGTGTTACATACATTTGCACAAAGTTAGTATACCCTTTTTTGACCATTTTCAATGGTCGAAGGGTATAAAAAAATGGTTACAAGTCGTACAAATTCTTCCAAGATGGCCGAGAAGATGCCAAAGACGAGCCTCACTCTGCGTGAAGCGTCGAATCACTATTAGAGAAGTTGTCGGTACTCGTATATCGCTTGGCTCGTGCCATGAAATTTTTTCTATCGTTTTGGGCATGAAGTTTGTTCCAATATTGCTAAATTTTGACTAAAACAACCGTCGCATGACCATCGCTCAAGAATGATCCAGATTTACTCAAAATAACTGATGACGAATCATGAATATATGGTCAAGCCCAATTGTCCCAATGGAAGAGCCCATATGAGCCAAGACCGAAAAAAAAACAAAAAAGCGGCGAGCACGTAAAACACTTATAATCTTTACGCCTCTCACAACCAAACAAAAAATGCAATATAAACTGATAGGTATTGCGGTGTAGATCATATTTATTTACCAAAATATGAGCAATTTCAATTTGATTTTTATTTCTGATTTTTATAATAAAAATCAAGTCACAACTTTAACTTTAAAAATCAGAAATAAAAATTATAAACAAAATTCAAATATAATAAATTAAAATGACTTTTAAATAAAAAAAATTGTTTATGACTCTTATTTTGAAATTTTTTGAATAAAAATTATAATCAATATGGTTCGTGAAATATACTGTTCTTTATACACATTTATTATATATTACTGTTAGTATTGTAAGGATGTTTTCTCAGGCTGGGGTACATATCTCAGTCCCGCCAGGGTCTTTACAGAACATTTATGTAAAACTAGGACTATTATGACTTTTAGTGAGAGAAGAGCTATAGTGGGTCATACCCTACTGGGGGTATTACAGGGTATAGGGGTCACACGTGGTCTGTGTCACACACGTGTACTCGCTGGGAATGTGTGTCTCCACATGGGTCCTATCACCACGTGGTCTGTTTGTGACTCACGTGCACGTGTCGCGTGTCACGCGTGCCTGCTCGTCGTGAGGAACGCACGCGGCCGTGGGTATTTTCGCTTGTACTCCCACGTGTCGCCTGGCGGTGTATTGCACCACGCCGCAACTCGTTGAAGCACACGCTTACGCACCCACTTGTCACCAACGTTCACTCTCGACCCGGGTGTGTGTGTGTACGCTCAGAGTCGCCTGCTGGTCAGCGGAGCACCGACATGCCAGACAGCACCACTCTGCGACTACACACTCACACTAACACACACGTACACGCCACTTTTGTTTGCACTGCGCTAGAGAGGAAGAATGTTTTACAGGGTATGTTTTAATGATCACTGCTGGTTTTGTTTTGTTTAATATTTAAAGAACATATCGTGTTTTTTATTGTTGCTTTTTATCCCTAGTTACTTATCTTTACAAAGGTTAGGCCCTGTCTCCCTGCCTACTCGCACCATCTACGTTAGCTATTCTACTACGTTCCATATGTATAAATAATCCTGCTCACTTGGACTCTCCTGCTGCAGGATTCATGCATCCTTCGTCCTTTAACTGTCCTTCGACACTTGGCACTTTATACTTGCACTTTTATTTTTATATCCCACGTGGGACAGCTTTTGCTTCTTTTCACTCAGACTGCGCTCGATCGACTGCCCTTGGCCTAATTTTGGCAGCTTGCATTTCGCTGCTGCGAACATGTCGCCGCTGTTGCGTACATGTCGCCGCTGCCTTCGGCCGATCTTGCCTGGCTGCTTGCCTAACTTCGCTGCTGGCTGCGCGTCGCTGCTGGCTGAGCGTCGCTGCGGGCTGAGCGTCGCTGCCGACTTAGCGTCGCTGACTTAGCGTCGCCGTTTGTCTGGCGCCGCTGCCCAAAATTTGGTAGCGGTGCCGTTGCGGGTGCCGTTGTCTATACACGAGGTTTTCGCTGTTTGTTGTTGTCGTTGTGCAAAAGTGTGCGAGGCACCGTTATGTGTGCAAGTGTTCGCGGTCTGGGTACCGAGGTACCGCAACTTTTAACTTGTGCGCTGGGCATGGGCGTCGACTGTCTGGTGGTTTCTATGCGATGTACCCTGCTTTCTTGTTCCTGCCTATGCCCCTGTCTTTTGCTATGCTGCTCTACTCAAGAACTGCTACCGGGTATATTGGGCTTAGATATAACTTAATATTTATTTAATAATAATAACAATATAAAGTAATAATATGAGGCGTCGCTTCAATGCGGCGTCACACCCCTCTTCACCGGGGTTTGGGTGAAAAATATCTAAACTTCGGTGCGAAACGTGATGCTCTACGAATACCTTATAAATAAATACATGTCAGGGTCATTATGGTCACAAAGCCTGGAAGTTATTGGAAGCCCACCCCGCCCGGTACCTGGTCACCTTCGCTGGTCGCATCCTTGCCGTGGAATGCCTTCAGGTCGGTCAAATCCTGCGCTGCATCGCTGCTTCGTCCTGACATCTTGGAGGCGTAGGATCGTAAGCGATCGTGTAGCACACGACTCGGTAAGGTTCATCGTAGCGGGGTGTCAACTTGGCGGCGAATCCTCGATGCCCGGCTTCCACTCACGGCGGCGTAAATTGTAGTACCTCTGCTTATTTGGGTACTCATCCCGCAATGTGATGAGGTGTTCCGTAATGGGTGGAACCCCCACCAAAGCGTCGAACTTAGTCCGTACAGGCTGTGGAAAGGCCTCCACCTGTTCTTTATCCGCAGCTATCCTTGTTTATTGAGCCTCGACGCCCCGCAAGGCGGCGTGGCTGGTCTTGGGCCGTCTTTCACGGCGTCTGCGCTTGGTCGGGGCTCCCGTGGTGGTCTGATTCTCCGTGTCTCGTTGTAACTCTGCTCGTGTCTCTGTTGGTGATTCCTCCGCGCTTCGCCGATGCACGGTGCCTCGCTGCGTGGTCTCCGGTGTCCTGGATTGTCCCTCGATGTCTAGTTGTCGTAACTCTGCTCGTGTCCTTGCCGGTGATTCCCCCGCGCTTCGCCGATGCTCGGTGCCTCGCTGCGTGGTCTCCGGTGTCCTGGACTGTCCCTCGGTGTCTCGTTGTTGTAACTCTGTGTCTTCTCGTGTGCCTGCCGGTGATCCCTACGCGCTTCGCCGATGCTCGGTGCCTCGCTGCGTGGTCTCCGGTGTCTTGGATTGTCCCTCGATGTCTAGTTGTCGTAACTCTGCTCGTGTCCTTGCCGGTGATTCCCCCGCGCTTCGCCGATGCTCGGTGCCTCGCTGCGTGGTCTCCGGTGTCCTGGACTGTCCCTCGGTGTCTCGTTGTTGTAACTCTGTGTCTTCTCGTGTGCCTGCCGGTGATCCCTCCGCGCTTCTCCGATGCTCGGTGCCTCGCCGCGTGGTCCCCGGTGTCCTGGATTGTCCCTCGGTGTCTCGTTGTTGTTCTCCTGTGTCCTCTCGTGCTCTAGCTAGTCCATCCGCCAGTTTGATACGGATCAGTGCTGCTCGCTCGTTCTCCGGTGTGCTCGGCCTGGCCGCCATACGCTCGCGAACGAAGCTGCGGGTGAACAGTTGATACTCCGGCATCATGTTGTCATAGATCCTGTCCAGCTCCTGCTCCTTGGTGTACTGAGCGCGTCGCATCATCAGTCGCAGTGCCAGTGCGTAGTCCCGGAAACGTTCGTCTCGGAGTTGGGTTCGGGTCCTTATCTCGTCCTCCAAACGTTGAAAATAGCGCGGGGGGAGGAAGAATTCCAAAAACTCCTGCTTGAACTCCTCCCAGGTGACTTTGTAGAGGGTGTTGACCCTGAACCAGTCCTCCGCTTGGCCCGTTAGCACGTCCGCTACCGCTTGTGGTAACTGTTGGACGTCAATGTCGTACAACGCTGCCTTCTCCTCCAGTTGCTCAATAAAACTCCACGGATCAGTGGCGTTGCCATTGAAGGCTACACCCCATCCCCGTACACGATCGGCCAACTCGTATGGGCCTAACCATCTGTGGCCCGGTCCGCTGGTCCTACTGACGGCTGGAAATGCCGCACTGGAGGCTGGAGCGGGTGGGACGTGTCGGCTAGTAGCGCTCCTTGAAGGACTCGCTGCCCGTCGAACTTCCAGCCTCGGTATGGGGATGACAATTTCTGCGTCGTCTTCCGTCGGTGCCGGCGAGGTGTCGCGTGAGCATGGTGCATGTTGTTTCGGCTCCGGTGTAGCTGCATTTCCCAAACTGGCCTCTAGCTCCATAATTCGCTGCAGTTGTTCCTTTGACAGGTCCCCTTGGTTGATGAAGGTTACTAGGCGGTTCCGCATCTCCTCCACTGTACCGCTCGTGTCCAGCCCGAATTCCTTGAGGATGAGCTGTAGCTCGCTCTTCCTCCGGAACGCGATCCAACGTGTTCCCATGTTGGGCGAGTTTGTTTTATTTGTTTCACTTCTCGGCGACGGTAAGAAAAGTCAAAAAATTGTTCGCGAGGTATGTGTGCCGTGTGTCACTGTATCTCTGCCGTCGATAGTTCACGATATTAAATGTTCGTAGGCCGCGCACAGGGTATAAAAGTTTTTAATGTTGTCGATGTTGACCACTGGGAGTACCGGACGCGACTCGATTTGTATAACTGTTCACAGAAAAAAAATGTTCTCCAGATGACAGGATCCGCGGAATATTCGCTCGTAGAAAAATGTTTTCGAAGGATGCACAGTTTTATATACAAGTTGCCTGAGCGATGTCGTCGCTCAGGCTGGGCCGGCGCAGGGAGAAATGGTCAAGCAGTGGATGAAATATAAATCAGAAGGTCGAGATTTTCGCACACGTCAATGTGCGTAGTAGTCGTAGACATATGTGGAACCTGTCCTACGACTATCTATGTAAAACTATGCCTCGTCTACCTAAATTGGTGTACCTGCGTACGCTTGCTACTGCTGCTCTACGTGAAACTTGCTAGTCGTAGAAAGGTGTGGAACCTGTCCTACGATTTATATAAAAACTATGGACAATATACATGTAACGATGTATATTGTCTGCTCGATGCCCTGGGCCTCGTGCTCTCCTACTATACCCTGCATGAAATAGCTATGTGGGGCTTTAATCCACGAAAAGTTGTTAAAAATTCTCGAAACTAAATATCTAGTCATAGTAGTCCCTGCTCGGGCGCCATATGTAAGGATGTTTTCTCAGGCTGGGGTACATATCTCAGTCCCGCCAGGGTCTGAGCTATAGTGGGTCATACCCTACTGGGGTATTACAGGGTATAGGGGTCACACGTGGTCTGTGTCACACACGTGTACTCGCTGGGAATGTGGGTCTCCACATGGGTCCTATCACCACGTGGTCTGTTTGTGACTCACGTGCACGTGTCGCGTGTCACGCGTGCCTGCTCGTCGTGAGGAACGCACGCGGCCGTGGGTATTTTCGCTTGTACTCCCACGTGTCGCCTGGCGGTGTATTGCACCACGCCGCAACTCGTTGAAGCACCGCTTACGCACCCACTTGTCACCAACGTTCACTCACGACCCGGAGTGTGTGTGTGTACGCTCAGAGTCGCCTGCTGGTCAGCGGAGCACCGACATGCCAGACAGCACCACTCCGCGACTACACACTCACACTAACACACACGTACACGCCACTTTTGTTTGCACTGCGCTAGAGAGGAAGAATGTTTTACAGGGTATGTTTTAATGATCACTGCTGGTTTTGTTTTGTTTAATATTTAAAGAACATATCGTGTTTTTATTGTTGCTTTTTATCGCTAGTTACTTATCTTTACAAAGGTTAGGCCCTGTCTCCCTGCCTACTCGCACCATCTACGTTAGCTATTCTACTACGTTCCATATGTATAAATTATCCTGCTCACCTGGACTCTCCTGCTGCAGGATTCATGCTTCTTTCGTCCTTTAACTGTCCTTCGACACTTGGCACTTTATACTTGCACCTTTATTTTTTATATCCCACGTGGGACAGCTTTTGCTTCTTTTCACTCAGACTGCGCTCGATCGACTGCCCTTGGCCTAATTTTGGCAGCTTGCATTTCGCTGCTGCGAACATGTCGCCGCTGTTGCGTACATGTCGCCGCTGCCTTCGGCCGATCTTGCCTGGCTGCTTGCCTAACTTCGCTGCTGGCTGCGCGTCGCTGCTGGCTGAGCGTCGCTGCGGGCTGAGCGTCGCTGCCGACTTAGCGTCGCTGACTTAGCGTCGCCGTTTGTCTGGCGCCGCTGCCCAAAATTTGGTAGCGGTGCCGTTGCGGGTGCCGTTGTCTATACACGAGGTTTTCGCTGTTTGTTGTTGTCGTTGTGCAAAAGTGTGCGAGGCACCGTTATGTGTGCAAGTGTTCGCGGTCTGGGTACCGAGGTACCGCAACTTTTAACTTGTGCGCTGGGCATGGGCGTCGACTGTCTGGTGGTTTCTATGCGATGTACCCTGCTTTCTTGTTCCTGCCTATGCCCCTGTCTTTTGCTATGCTGCTCTACTCAAGAACTGCTACCGGGTATATTGGGCTTAGATATAACTTAATATTTATTTAATAATAATAACAATATAAAGTAATAATATGAGGCGTCGCTTCAATGCGGCGTCACAGTATACTATACTTATATATTACTATTAGTAGAATATACTTATAATATAATAATGACATCAAAACATCTATTAAAAACAAATTTGGCATTGAATTTGGAGCATCGAAGAACTTTATTCTTCAGCTCTTCCAGCTTTCAAGCTAAGCAACTTGAATGTGTTGAAGGTAAACTATTTTTATAATTTCCTATAAATGTAAAATGGTATACTCTGTTGCAGATTGGCAACCCCAGCAATAGAGGAAAGTTGGCATTCCTGCGAAACGAAGAGTGTTGCCAGAAGAGCGTCATAGTCGGTTGTCTCGCGTATAAAGTTGACAGTTGAACCGCTATTAAGTTGTTAAAGTAGCCAAATATTAAGTTGTGAAAAACACTAAAGTTGTAAGCCATTATTTTGTAACTAATTAACCTTACAGAATTAATTTGAACCATAATAATCAACTCTTTTTAATAATAACCTTAAATAAACTAAATCATGATTTAACTATTGAATAACTTTACATTTAATTCAGCTAATAACCGATATTTATATCGAAAGATTTATCTATTAGGTGTGCAAGTAAGTTCGCACTGTAAGTTTGTTAGTAGTATAAGTAAGTGATGTTTGATTTTGATCACAAGCCAAGCTTAGACATATGTTAAGCAAACCACATCAAAAACTTAGTGATGTTGTTATTGTATAATGTCTAATTTAAAGCCAAATAATTCGCATTAGCGGAAAGTGTTGATTTTCTTCTTCAATTTGAAGAAAACGACATCGCGAGCTGCAACAAGTGTACGGAGTTGCTGCGCTAAGTGAAACCACAAGCCGGCATTGGTTCCGTCGCTCTAAAGACGCTGATTTTGATGCCCACGTAAAGGAAAGCCCAAAATCCAAACCCAAACGCTGAAATGTTGGCATTATTCGTTGAGGTTTCGGGCTCAACGCAACAAAAACTTGGCAGTTACTGGGCAAGCCATTTCCAAGCGATTGCAAGTGCTGGTAATGATTTAAAAGCAACCAACTTGGTTTCCTTGTGAGTTGAAGCCAAGAGATGTATTTCGCTGCAAAGGCTACTGTGCTGTGTATTAGGTGCAAACAGATAGGTGTTTTCTATTTTGAATTATTAACAGTATCGAACTAAATTGGTGCGATTAAGGCAAGCAATGCGCCAAAATAGGTGCAACAGCACGATAATGCAATAATATAATAATGTAATTTTACTGTATGACAAATCTTCTTATATTCGCATTGCGAAAACTGTTTAAATGTACTTGAGGAACGCTCTATTGAGAAGAAGAAGAACCCACCCGCTACATTCCCCCAGATATTGCACTGCGATGGCACATGGCCTGGCGGATCCTGGCAGTTCAATAAAATGACTAGATAAGCTTAAGAGACAAAAACTAATACCATTGCGTTATATAGTACGAGCTCTGACAGCAAAATGGTAAAAAGTTGTGTCTATCGATGGCACTTTCAATATTTCATTTGTAATGGTTTTTATACCCTTAGACCATTGAAAATGGCCAAAAAAAAGGGTATACTAACTTTGTGAAATTTTATGTAACAGGCAGAAGCAGGGGGTGGCAGACCACACAAAGTACATATATTCTTGCAGAGGATCACTAGCCGAGTAGATTGAGCCCTGGATATCCGGATGGCAAGATGAACACACAGATCTCAGCTATTATAAGAGCTAAAGACACCAAATTTGGCATGAAGGTTTCTGTGTACCAGGCGCAGATCAAGTTTATTTCAAATGTTGGCTGCCACGCCCACCACCCCCGCAAATCAATAATTTAATTTTTGAACTCAATTTATAAGCGCTGTATTAAAGATATAACTTTCTGACTTTAACATGTACTAAGCTGAATAAAATATCCACGTATTCTCCAAATTCCAATCCGATCGGACAATAAACACAAAAGTTATCTAAGAAAGTATGAGCATAAAACCAAGTGTTTGTGTCAGCTAACAAGGGAGGCGGACAAGCGCAAAGCGAAATAAACTTGATCAGCTTATAGTCCACAGGAGTCTTCCTGCCAAATTTGGTAACTCTAGCTTTTATAATAGCTGAGATCAGTGCGTTCACACAGACAGACATGGATCAATCAACTCGGCTTGTGATCCTGAACAAGAATATATATACTTTATGGGGTCTCCCACGCCTCCTTCTGCCTGTTAAATACATTTGCACAAAGTTAGTATACCCTTTTTTGACCATTTTCAATGGTCGAAGGGTATAAACACCGAGAACTTAGTTGCGCAGCTAATGTATTCAAAATCAAATCTCACCTGCCAAGCAATAACCACAAGCACTTTCTCCGTCTGGATGTTTCTCGCGCATATGAATCTCTAACGTCTCCTGGTATTTGTAATGCCAATTGCACTGCGGACATTTGAGGGTCTTACATGAGTTCCGTGTGGACATCTGCACGCCACTGTTAAGGCGTGCCGAACTCAATACCAATTCGCAGCTGCAATGATATAGAAAAAACGATATATATTTTATATTATTCTAAAGAGAATTACAAAAAAAAAAAAAGTGGAAGAAACGTGCTAACCCTATTATTATTATTATCTAACCCTATTATAGTATTATCTACTCAGATTGGTCCAATACTAGTTATATACGAGGTGTGTTCAAAAAGTATCGCGAATTTTGAATTTTCATGGGTTAAGTATAATCGAATTTCGATTTTATTTTTATACCCTTCGACCATTGAAAATGGTCAAAAAAGGGTATACTAACTTTGTGCAAATGTATGTAACAGGCAGAAGGAGGCGTCGGAGACCCCATAAAGTATATATATTCTTGCTCAGGATCACAAGCCGAGTCGATTGAGCCATGTCTGTCTGTCTGTCTGTCTGTCCGTCTGTCCGTCTGTGTGAACTCACAGATCTCAGCTATTATAAAAGCTAGAGTTACCAAATTTGGCAGGAAGACTCCTGTGTGGATCAAGCAGATCACGTTTATTTCAAATGTTAGGTGCCACGCCCACCGCCCCCACAAATCAATAATTTAATTTTTGAACTCAATTTGTAAGCGCTGTTTAAAAGATAGAACTTTCTGACTTAACATATACTAAGCTTAATGAAATATCTACGTAGTCTCCAAATTTCAGTACGATCGGACAATAAACACAAAAGTTATTTAAAAAAAGTATGAGCATAAAACCAAGTGCTTCTGTCAGCTAACAAGTGAGGCGGGCGAGCGCGAGCGCCATCTGTCGGGATTAATTTCAAAGCATGTGCATATGCATATGTGTATGAATTTAAGAAATTAAACTACACGGGAACATACTAGGTCGAAGGGTATCCCACTGTCCCGTGTTGCGCGACTGTTGCTTTTCTTACTGGTTTATTTTGTTATGTTGGTACACTCTTCCCGAACATATGTACCAAGTTTCAAGTGTATAGCATTTTTTGTTTGGTTGTGAAAGCCGTAAAGATTATAAGTGTTTTGCGTGCTCGCCGATTTGTGCTTTTTTTCGGTCTTGGCTCACATGGCCTCTTCCATTGAGACAATTGGTTTCGATATTATAACCATATACCCATGATTCGTCACCAGTTATGACCCTCATCGTTGACGTCATTCAACAGCTCTTGAGCGATGCTCATGCGACGTTTCTTTTGGTCAAAATTTAGCAATTTAGGAACAAACTTCGCTCACTATTGGGATTCATTTAGATATTTCATTAAGCTTAGTATATGTTAAGTCAGAAAGTTCTATCTTTTAAACAGCGCTTACAAATTGAGTTCAGAAATTATATTATTATTTTCTGGGGGCGGTGGGCGTGGCATCTAACATTTGAAATAAACTTGATCTGCTTGATCCACACAGGAGTCTTCCTGCCAAATTTGGTAACTCTAGCTTTTATAATAGCTGAGATCTGTGCGTTCACACAGACGGACAGACGGTCAGACGGACAGACGGACAGACAGACAGACATGGCTCAATCGACTCGGCTTGTGATCCTGAGCAAGAATATATATACTTTATGGGGTCTCCGACGCCTCCTTCTGCCTGTTACATACATTTGCACAAAGTTAGTATACCCTTTTTTTGACCATTTTCAATGGTCGAAGGGTATAAAAAGGAAGTATACACCGCGTCTTTCACTTCAGGTGTGACCGGTTAACTTAATAACTATAATACCATTTTTTGTATTTTATAAAATACTAATTTGGGGATATTTTAGCTTCATATTTCAACACGCTCCCTCAAAAATTGCATAGTACGTTTAAGTTTAAAATCGAAATCAAAATTAAAAATACATAAATTGTCTTATTCTAATGTGGCACTGTGCATTCTTCACTACTTTCGTTCATTTGGGATACATCACAGTAATGCAGCATTTGCTGCTAGAATTGGAAAAACCCATAACACCCAATCAGATCACTCTTATAATTAAATAAAGTAATAGCTACAAACAACATACATATATCATTTTTCTTCATGAGAAATAAAAATAAAAGACTGTCTTCATAAGTCTGAAATTAGTTACAACGATATTATTATTAGTTATTTGGGTTATTCATTAAATAGTCCCATTTTACTTCGCAAGTCCAGAAAACGTGCCGCTGTTAAGGGCTTGGTGAATATACACTGTGCGACAACCGATTAGCACACTCTCTAACCTATCAGTTTAAAGGAAAATAAGTCCATACTCTGAATATGTTTCATGCGCATTCTATTTTTCCTTTTATTCTGTATAATTTTCTCTCATTATAAGTATAATTGTGAGCTCTGGAAGTGTACTGTTATTTTGCTTTGCTTTTTTCTTTGAAGTGCGACAAAAATGCATGCATGTTTTTTGCGACAGCCGATTAGCACATTTTCGTTTTCATGTCACTTTTTTTGGACGAGCCTGAAAAAGGCAAAATAAAGGCTTTCAGGGAGTGCGGGCACTCTATTTTTGAAATATCAAAAAATATTAAGCGCAGCCGTAAAGTTATTACCGCATATTTAAGCAATGAGGATTCATATGGGAAAAACATGAAAGGTCGGTCATCAGTAATATCACCAGCTAACAAGCGAATCATACTACGACACGCATCTAATTCCCACGACTCAGCCATCAAAATTAAAGAAAAAACTGGTGTTAAAGCGTGCGTTCGGACTGTGCAAAGAGTTATTTCGAATGTTGAATGTTAAAGCATCTAAAATTAAAAAAAAAAACCACCTCTAAACCAACTTAGAAATATGCAATGACTCAATTTCAGTCCATCATATATGACCTGGAATAAGGAGTGGGAGCGTGTAGTCTTTTCAGAAGAAAAAAGTTCAATTTGGAGGGTCGTGACGGCTATGCCTACTACTTTCATGTTCTCACAAAGGAAGAGCATACTTTAGATCGATTGCACAGCCGTGCGGGTGGTGTGGGGAGCTATAACATACTTTGGCACTATAGAACTGCAGTTTCTTACCAGCCGTATGAATGCCATTGCGTACAAAGGTGTACTGAATACGGCTTTCCCTGCAATCAAGGATATTTTTGGACCCTTGAAATGGAAGTTCCAGCAACACAACGTGGTGGCTCAGCACATTATTAATTTGTTTTCAAAATACGTTAAAAATATTTAAATCAATATTAAAAAACAATTTGAATGAAGTTTGAACCCATTTTCTTTTGTTATTTCATGTTTTCAAGTCACTGTTCTAATCGGCTGTCGCAAAAATAATAGTGATTTTTGTATGTTATGTTTGTTTACATTAATTTAAAATGTTATTAATAAAGTTAGTATCCTATTATCTATTAATTTTCGTGTGAAATTATATATTCTTTTAAGGGGAAAAAAATTTATTTAAAAGCTTTTTAGTTTTCCTGATATTAAGTTTTTAAGACGAGCAGCATAGGGTGTGCTAATCGGTTGTCGCGCAAGTTGGTTCTCTGTACATATATACTCAATACAAGTAACATTATTTTCTATTTGTTCTCTTGCAATATGATATTTAATATCAATGTGTTTTGGCCTTTTATGACATCAGGGATTTTTAGCTATACTAACACATTCTTGATTATCTTCAAATATTTTTATAGGTCTTTTAATTTAATATTCACACTCTCTAAAAGAGATCTCAACCACAAAGCTTCACTTACTGCTTCGAACAAGCTTCAGTCGACGAAGCAGCTACAGATCTTTGACGCTTTGTGTTCCAACATATTGTGTTTGAATTAAACATTTTAAAAATAAAACCAGTTGTAGTTTTTCTGTCTATCTCCTTTCTACCCCAGGCAGAGTCTACATACCCTGTAAATATATTTTCATAATTTTCATTTTTTCTGAAAACTAATTTTATACCGATATTCCCTTTTTAAAGCACTTTATTTTATTTTTTTTGTATGCAAATCCTTTGATTCATATTTTTCGATAGCATAAAATCGGCGACCACGCAAAACATTTATATCGTTTACGCCTCTCACAACCAAACAAAAAATGTTAAACACTTGAAACCTGGTACAGATGTTCGGGATGAGAGTACCAACATAACAAATCAAAAAAATCAAATTAGATTATACGTAACTCGCGAAAATTAAAAATTCGCGATATTTTTTGAACACACCTCGTATATAATGGAGCAGGGACTTTTTGAAATATGCAATTTTATATCTCACTTTTGACAGGCAATGATTAAGTTATTGTTTTAGTTATTTATAAAATCAAAACTGATCTTCACACAAAAGCCTTCTTTCGCCAGACTGCTCCTATGGCAGCTATATGTTATACATATAGAAGAGGTGCGATATAGCAAATTTGCTTGCATTATCATGACAAATAACAAAAATGGGCCTGTAGTTTGTATGACAGCTATACGATATATCATTGCGATGCGTCTCGTGCCTACTTATTTACAGCGTGGGGAAATAAGAAGCATGTGTACCAAGGTTTATCAAGATCGCCTTACAACTGAGAGATTAGTTTACGTTCCAACAGATGCTGTTGATGTTGATTTGGAATATATTGTATATACTGTATGGGGTCGAGAATGTCTTCTAAGCTACGTTTCAAACTCCTGGCCAAAACTAATATACCCTCTGCAAGGGTATAAGTATAAAATCTCAACACAAACCATTTCAAATACACAAACAAAACATAAGTATATGTCGTTGTAGATATCTGACTAATAGAGCTATGAATCTGCTGTTAATATTATTGTGAAAGTAATGAATTGAATATAATTGAATAAACATTCGTTCATATATAGAGGCTTCACTCGCAGTATTTGAAACAAGTTTTCTATGCATGCCAAGCAAATTCCTTCCATTATTCGTTTCCTTCACTGCATTAGTACTTTTTTTTAATTATTTAATTTGCATTCGAGCTGCGTATTGTGGATAAAAACCCAGCACCCAGCACCCACTGTTGCCAGTGTCACCCGCAAAGTGTTTATGAAATTTCACGATCCCAGCTCCCAGTTCCCCGTCAATCGTTAATTGTGACAATTGGTGCAGAAGACCCACAATGTGTGTGTATACAAACAAATTCAGATACAGATACAGATACAAAGAAAATATATGTATATTCACTTATTAAGTGAAATCAGCGCAATTGGTTTAATTTACTTTAGTTAAGCTGCGATTGTCTACCTCTTGGTCGGTGCCCCCCATTATAATAATTGATAGATATATAGCTATAAAGATATATACGGGGTGTGTTCAAAAGTATCGCGAATTTTGAATTTTCGCGGGTTACGTTTAATCGAATTTCGATTTTTTTATACCCTTCGACCATTGGTCAAAAAAAGTATACTAACTTTGTGCAAACAGCCAGAAGGAGGCGTGGGAGACCGCATAATGTATGTATATTGTTGCTCAGGACCACAAGCCGAGTCGATTGAGCAATATCTATCTGTCTGTCTGTCTGTCCGTCTGTGTGAACGCACAGATCTCAGCTATTATAAAAGCTAAAGTTACCAAATGTGGCAGGAAGACTGCTGTGTACTATAAGCTGATCAAGTTAATTGCAAATGTTAGGTGTCACGCCCACCGCCCCGTAAATCAAAAATGTAATTTTTGAACTCAATTTATAAGCGCTGTATAAAAGCTACAACTTTCTGACTTTAACATATACTAAGCTGAATGAATTATCTACGTATTCTCCAAACTGCAATCTGATCGGACAATACTCACAGAACTTATTTAAGGATAAGCATAATACCAAATGCTTCTGTCAGCTAACAAGAAAGGCGGGCCAGCGCGAAGCGAGAGGCCATCTGTTGAGAATAATTGTAAAGCATGTGCATATTTATATGTGTATGAATTTAACAAATTAAACTACACGGGAACATAGGTCGAAGGGTACCCATGATTCGTCACCAGTTATGACCCTTTAGAGTAAATCTGGGTCATTCAATAGCTCTTGAGCGATGCTCATGCGACGGTTCTTTTGGTTTAGCAATTTTGGAAAAAATTTCGCTGACACACGTCTCATGCCCAAAACGACAGAAAAAAGTTCATGGCACGAGTCAAGCGATATACCGACATCCTCATCAACTTCTCTGATAGGGATTCGACGATTTTACAAAACCATTTTCTTCACAGCTTGAACATTTTCATCAGTTGTTGACGTGCTTGGGCGTCCAGAGCGCGGCTCGTCATTGGCATCTTCTCAGCCATCTTGGAAGAGTTTGCTCAGAACAGTTTCATCATATGCTACTGTCAAAATTTCAAATGTTTCGGACTACTTTATTTAATTTTTTTTTTATGCAAATCCTTTGATCTATATTTTCTCGCAGACCACGCAAAACACCTATAACCTTTACGCCTCTCACAACCAAACAAAAAATGCTATACACATGAAACTTGGTACAGATATTCGCGAAGAGTGTACCAACATAACAAAACAAAAAAATCCGAACGCTACAGTCAGGTGCTGACTGTTTATAACCATGGATTATCATGGTATACTGAGGCTTTAGGTATAGGTATGCATTTCTAGTGCGTACCAAATTTCTTTACATGTGCTTCTTCTTCTTTTTTTTGACACGAGCTAAGAATTCATATTGCGCTTTGTCGTTTTTTCTAATGTCTCAGCATTTTCGACGACTGCGTGAGATGTTCAGTGGCTGAGTGGACTATATCCCGGACGCTAAGGCCAATAATATTGAGCGTGTTCGTGTTTCGATTGCTGCCGCAATCGACATTTTTTTGTTTTTCATAATTTTTTTAAAATAAATTAAAAGTTCAAAAACATTAAAGCGGGGCGGCGGCGGTATGCGATTTTTAAGTTTTAGTTATGCAATATATGTAATTAGAACTTAGTTTTCTTTCGTCAGAACACAACAGCAACTGCAAATCTAATTCTGCATACATATGTATTCGTGCAATAATAATAAATATGAAAACAAAATAATGAACATTTTTTTATTTTTTATTGAAATTTAATTAAATAATTTAATTTGTTTGTAGCAGCTATATCACAGCCCGCTTAACTGTAACTTTTCTTTTAGTTTATTAGAATTAAATAAATAAACAAAATAAAATAAAATATGAAAATAATTAACAAATAAAAATTTGCACCAGCCCTAACAACTCTCACATTCTTTTGAATTTGCCGTCCGCCACTCTAACCACTCGGCCATTGCCTCACTCCTTGGCCCATCGGCAAAGCTGCATTGTGAACCAATTCTGTTACCATACAAGGCAAATACAAAGTTTAAATGCTGTTGTGTCTGACGCTAGATTTGAATTTCGGTATGATTGCGTAAATTAGTTCTGCTTAAGTATATGTTCAATGTGAGTTTAATTGGTATCACATCTTACTTATTTATAGTCGGATTTAAATGAAATTTTCAGATAACGCCCGTGGCAAGGTATTTGTAATTTAAGATATACAACTTTAATTGTTGAGTTAATATTGTAGTTTTAAATAGTTATTAAATAGTTATTACTGATTTACAGAGGCGGGAAGGGGGTGTCCAAATTTAAAAAAAAAACTTTGAAACACTGCAATATATACATACGTATATATGTTGTCACAATTTGATGACTCTAGCTCTTATAGTTTCTGAGATCCAGATCATACAGACAGCAAGACATGGCTCAATCTACTTGGCTACTGATACTGATTCAGAATATATATATATTCTGCCTGTTACGCCCATTTCCGTTCCGACAAACACAATAGACCATGAATTATACGTAACCCGCGAAAATTCAAAATACGCAATACTTTTTGAACATACCGTTTATATGTATACATATAGATATAGATATAATATAGATATAGATATAGATATAGATATAGATATAGATATAGATATAGATATAGATATAGATATAGATATAGATATAGATATAGATATAGATATAGATATAGGTATAGATATAGATATAGATATAGATATAGATATAGATATAGATATAGATATAGATATAGATATAGATATAGATATAGATATAGATATAGATATAGATATAGATATAGATATAGATATAGATATAGATATAGATATACATATAGATATAGATATAGATATAGATATAGATATAGATATAGATATAGATATACATATAGATATAGATATAGATATAGATATAGATATAGATATAGATATAGATATAGATATAGATATAGATATAGATATAGATATAGATATAGATATAGATATAGATATAGATATAGATATAGATATAGATATAGATATAGATATAGATATAGATATAGATATAGATATAGATATAGATATAGATATAGATATAGATATAGATGTAAGGTTATTATTAAAGTGAGTTTATTATAATGGTTCAAGTCAATTCATTTAGGTTAATTAATTACAAAATAATGGCGTTAAAACTTTAGTGTTCTTTACAACTTAATGTTTGGCAACTTTTACAACTTAAAAACGGTTTGTCACCTTTCAGTTGTTACAGTTACTTTCAGTTGTCACCTCATTGCATGCGGACGTGTTTTTAACAGTGCTCCAGTTAAACAATTCCAAAAATCGAAACAGAATAGTGAACCAAACACAAAATCATAAGCGAAAAGACGCTCAGTGCAATGCCTGCACATATAGATTTTTCTAACAAATCTATAAGTTATTAATCTATAAGTTATCAACTAATTACAAATATAAATAAACTAACTAAAAACAATGAGTGAAAACGAAGCTCGCGCGCAGCGTCAACGTCAGCAAGATAAGCGACGGCTCTCTTTGCAACGCAACAACGCTTACTTTTCCGTCGTCTCCGTGGAATTGAACCGCGAGCGGTTAATCACCCCCAAACCGACAGCTGATCTTTCTCTCTTAACACACGACAATGAACGCTCTTGCTCCCCGTCGCCGTCGCTACTATCTATCGGGTCGACGCAATCCGACCGCCCGCGATCGGCAACTCCCAACCCGCCAAACGAACACCTGCTTACAGCGAACGTCAAAGAACGTTCTCGCTCTTCGTCTCCCTTACCAACAAAATCTGCTCACACCAAGCAAAGATAACAGAACTTAGCTGTAACAGCAAGCACAAACTCTTCAATTGTCGCGACAACCCCGATAACCAATACAACACCGATGCCGACTGCCCGCTCAACACATACAAACACAACGAAAGCTGCGCAGACAGCAAAACAAACTGCAAAATACGAAAACGAAAACGCAAAGCCGGCCATACAGACTGGAATGGATCGCTACATCCAAATAAAACGAAAGCTAAGCCCCCCCAAAAAATGTAAACAAACCAAAATTCACACGCGCCAACGCCAGCACAACTTTAGGCGAAGTACCGAACAATGCCAACAGGTTTGACATCTTGGCAGATACTATTGAAGACCTGCCCGATGAAGCTGATGGAAGCGACAAAAATAAGCCAAAGCCACCACCAATATTTGTACGCGAGAAAAGCTCTAGTACATTTGTAAATAAAGTAATAAAGCTCATAGGTGACGCAAATTTCCACATAATTCCCTTAGTTAGGGGCAACATTCATGAAACTAAAGTCCAGACCAAGTCTGAACAACACTTTAGAGCCTTAACAAAGTACTTGGACGAAGCAGAAAAAAGCTATTACACATACCAGCTAAAAAGCTGCAAGGGTCTGCAAGTCGTACTAAAGGGCATTGAGCCTGATGTAACTCCAGACGAAATAAAACTGGCGCTACAGGATAAAGGATTTACCGCAAAATCAGTCTTCAACATCTTAAACAAAAATAGACAGCCGCAACCACTCTTCAAGGTGGAACTTGCACCACAAGCAAAGATGCCGAAAAGAAACGATGTGCATCCAATCTACAAACTCCAATTTTTACTACATCGTAGAATCACCGTAGAAGAACCTCACAAACGTAACAATCTGGTACAATGTATGAACTGCCAAGAATACGGCCATACAAAGTCTTACTGTAAGCTGCGCCCAGTGTGCGTAGTCTGTGGCTAGCTCCACGACAAAGCCAGCTGCAGAGCACCCAAAGAAGACTCAAGCGCAAAAAAGGTGTGGCAACTGTGGAGGCAATCACACAGCCAACTACAGAGGCTGCCCAGTATACAAAGATCTCAAAAGCCGCATTAACCAGCGCGTAACCACTGTACGCTCACACAACGCACCGATCACAAAAATACCCTCCAAAAACAACCCAGAAGTTTTCTTCTCTACTGCAGCCAGATCCTCACTTGGTACAGGATTCGTTACCAAAAACGCGTCATATGCAAGCGCTCTAAGATCAGGTCTAGAGCCCCAGCCTTCAGTGCGCCATGTTCACAAGCCAAATATGTGGACTTCAATTCGGTACAAGACAAAAAGCCAATGGAACAACAACAAAACAATTTCGAAGCAATGATATTTACCTTGCAGCAGAGCATGACGGAGTTTATGGCGTTTATGCGGACAACCATGCAAGATCTAATGCGTAATCAAAACATGTTGATAGAATTGCTTGTATCACAACAATCAAAATAATCATCATCATGGCCTCGCTAAGAATCTCTACGTGGAACGCCAACGGCGTTTCACAGCACAAACTTGAGCTAGCTCAATTCATACTCGAAAAACACATCGACGTAATGCTACTTTCGGAAACACACCTCACAAACAAATATAACTTCAACATAAGAGGATATATTTTCTACGGAACCAATCACCCTGATGGTAAGGCCCACGGCGGGACCGGGATTTTGATAAGAAGGCGTCTCAAGCACCACTGTCATATTGAGACTGCCAAAAACTATCTACAAGCAACATCATTAAAAATTCATTTGGATAATGGTAACAAGCTTACTTTAGCCGCTGTTTACTGCCCACCTCGCTTCACTTTATCCGAAGACCAATTTATGGAATTCTTCAACTCACTTGGAGAACATTTTATAGCAGCTGGGGACTATAATGCCAAGCACACACACTGGGGGTCTCGACTCGTGAATCCAAAAGGAAAACAGCTCTACAACGCCATTATAAAAGCAAACAACAAGCTCGACCACGTTTCTCCTGGCACACCTACATACTGGCCTACTGACCCCAAAAAACTACCTGATCTAATTGATTTCGCAGTCACCAAAAACATTCCCCGTAATTTGATAAGCGCCGAGTGCCTTTCAGACCTATCATCTGACCACTCGCCCCTGCTAATAAATCTTTTCCGACACCCTGAACCAGCAAACCACTCTTATAAGTTGACTTCAGAAAAAACCAACTGGCTCAAATACAAAAAATACAAACGCTACAGTCAGGAGCTGACTGTATAAGGCCATGGATTATCATAGTATACCGTAGGCAATAGGTATAGGTATGCACTTCTAGCGCGTACCAAATTTCATTACAGTTGTTTCTTCTTGATTTTAATTTTTTTGACTGTAACTTTTCTTTTTAGTTTATTAGAATAAAAAAAAATAAAAAAAACAAAATAAGAAATAATTAATAAACGAAAATTCGCACCCGCCTCAACCGGGAGTTGAACGCACGCACTCCGCGCAGCCGTCCGCCACTCTAACCACTCGGCCATTGCCTCATTTCTTCGCGCATCGGCAAAGCTGCATTGTGAACCAATTCTGTTCCCATACAATGCAAATAAAAAGTTTAATAAAATGCTGTGTGTCTGACGCTAGATTTGAACTTCGGTATGCTTGCGTAAATTAGGTCTGCCTAATTATTATATACATGTATGTTCAAAGTGAGTTTAATTCGTATCATATCTCACTTATTTATAGTCCGATTTTAATGAAATTTTCACATAACGCCCGTGGCAAGGTATTTGTCATGTATGATATATAACTTTGGTTGTTGAGTTAATATTGTAGGTTTTAAGTAGTTATTTCTGATTTACAGAGGCGGGAAGGGGCGTGTCCAAATTTTAAAAAAACTTTGAGACACTGCAATATATATGTATGTTGTCACAAAATTTGATGACTCTAGCTCTTATAGTTTCTGAGATCCAGGTGTTCATACAGACAGACGGACAGACGGACAGACGGACAGACGGACAGACGGACAGACAGACATGGCTCAATCGACTCGGCTACTGATACTGATTCAGAATATATATAGTTTATGGGGTCGGAGATGCCTCCTTCTGCCTGTTACGCACATTTCCGTTCCGACAAACACAATAGACCATGAATTTTTTAAAATCCATGGCCTAAAAATACAAACGCTACAGTCAGGAGCTGACTGTATAAGGCCATGGATTATCATAGTATACCGTAGGCAATAGGTATAAGTATGCATTTCTAGCGCGTACCAAATTTCATTACATGTGCTTCTTCTTGATTTTAATTTGTTTAACTGTAACTTCTCTTTTAGTTTATTAGAATAAAAAAAAAATAAATAAAATAAGAAATAATTAATAAATGAAAATTCGCACCCGCCTCAACCGGGAGTTGAACACACGCTCTCTCGCACAGCCGTCCGCCACTCTAACCACTCAGCCATTGCCTCACTTCTTCGGCCATCGGCAAAGCTACATTGTGAACCAATTCTGTTCCCATACAATGCAAATAAAAAGTTTAATAAAATGCTGCGTGTCTGACGCTAGATTTGAACTTCGGTATCTTGCGTAAATTAGGTCTGCTTAATTATTATACATATGTATATGTTCAAAGTGAGTTTAATTCGTATCATATCTCACTTATTCATAGTCCGATTTTATTGAAATTTTCATATAACGCCCGTGGCAAGGTATTTGTCATGTAAGATATACAACTTTGGTTGTTGAGTTAATATTGCAGGTTTTAAATAGTTATTACCGATTTACATAGGCGGGAAAGGGCGTGTCCAAATTTTAAAAAAACTTTGAGACACTGCAATATATACGTATGTTGTCACAAAATTTGATGACTCTAGCTCTTATAGTTTCTGAGATCCAGGTGTTCATACAGACAGACAGACAGACAGACAGCTGCGATTGTCTACCTCTTGGTCGGTGCCCCCATTATAATAATTGATAGATATATAGCTATAAAGATATATACGGGGTGTGTTCAAAAAGTATCGCGAATTTTGAATTTTCGCGGGTTACGTTTAATCGAATTTCGATTTTTTATACCCTTCGACCATTGGTCAAAAAAAGTATACTAACTTTGTGCAAACAGCCAGAAGGAGGCGTGGGAGACCGCATAATGTATGTATATTGTTGCTCAGGACCACAAGCCGAGTCGATTGAGCAATATCTATCTGTCTGTCTGTCTGTCCGTCTGT